>JAUMHD010027614.1:0-33451 GCA_032359135.1 Ulvella scutata
TTGCGCTGGCATCTTGGGTGTACGTCCACTAGGGTTATAGCCCCCTGACTGGCTTGCGGCTCTTCTGCGTCCAGGGGATATAGCCCCCCACACCGGCTTCTTCACAGCAGCGCTTCCTCCTGCACGGGCACATCACACCCGGGCATGAACTGCCGCCCAGACGCACGGGCGATGTTGAACAACGACCGTTGAACAACGACATAGATAGTTACGTATCTGATAGCCTATCAGTGATAGGTGCACAATAGTATTTCTTGCTATTGCGCGCTTGCCCGTTCACTGCCGTCTCTGCTTGTGAAGGGTGGCAGGGCAGAGCAGAGCCCACCGACCACATCGCCCCTCGATGTTGCATCCGAAGATCACAGACATGCCACCCTAACAGACCTGTCGCAGCTGTAACACACACCCAACACACACCTAACAAACAGCTGGCAGGGGAGCCACCTGGTGCCGCACTGCACAGACTGCAACCCCAGTTTTGTGCTTGCAGGCTGGCTATGCAAGAGACGAGGCACTGCAGGAGAAGGTGAAGAATGAATGGATGCTTGCACGCATCCAGGCCGACGTCTTCAAGGAGGTCACAAAGAAACTGGACTTCGAGTCCCGTCGTGGTGGTGCCACTGACTTCCTGGCCAACTGCATCGCCCAGCTCCAGCGCGAAGCACTGTCACCCACGACTCTTTTCAACAATATTTGCGTGGTATGCTTTTCGATTCTTGTGGTGAAGCTTGCGTCGGGAGTCACACTGCATCTTCTTGTGTCACACATATCATTCGATGTGTCAATTTATATGTCTGCTTTGGCGTACGAATATCAAGTCACGTGTATGCAACTGCTTGGAAAGGCAAGGCAATTGTATGCTTTGAAGCGCCTGGCTGTTTGGGTTCATGCCTGTGCACTGCCTTTCCGGTGTGCAACAGCTTTGAAGCGTCATCATTGAGGCCTGGGCGCACACCAGTCTCTTCTGTGCTGTTCACCAACCATCAATTAAATCTTCAATCGCCATGTTTGATCTTGCAGCGTCTGAAGCTATGGGGGGCTGCACTGAAGCTGATGCATCATGGCCAGCACACTAGGGAGCAGGACATTCGCGGGGCGTGGGACCTGCTCCTCAAAGAGACGTTTGAGACTGCGCGGTCTCCTGAGGAGGGTCTGCAGGCCGCCTCCGCCTCAGTCTTGGACCTGGGAAGCGCCCTGGGCAACAGCGATTGGTGTGTTCCTCTTATTCCGCCTCCCTCCTCGCTTAATTTTGTTGTACCACAGTCAGTCAAAACTGTGCGGAGCGAAGAGTGCACTGTATTCGCATCATTGCCGTCTCTGCCCGCCTGCATGCTTGTCAACTTGATTCCACACCCAGCTGAATACGCACAGGCCGAAACAAGGATCTTATCGCACCAAAATAAATTTCTTGATGCTCTAGTGATGTAAATAGCTCGGAGTACGATGCATCCGCGAAATGTTGGATTATGTACTAGCAGATTTGGGTGCAACGCAAGAATCAGAACTGCATGTGGCGTATCACTGACACTGATACTGTATCAGTGGACTGTGAAATTTTTGGCTGGAATGCCTGGAACAGTACTATGTAATACATGTACATGTATTACATAGTACTGCAGAAGCACAACATGCATGTTGTGCTTCAGACCCTTCAACAAAGTGGCAATGTGCTTTATACTATCACCTGGGGTGCTTCTTACGATCTATGCATTGCTAACCAGCACTTGTAAGTCCTCTGCAAGGCGTGAAACACTGTCGATGGAACGCCCAGGACCAACTCTACCACTTGAGATAGTACTGGTGGTGGCGGTGGCATGACATGCGCCCACAAATAGCAATGATACTATGCACAGTTCCGTGCATAGCTCCCATTCCCACTCACCTGCACACACACACTCCTTTTGCACGCCCACTCCTTCATAGTCTCTGGTGTTCGTCTGAAGCCCGACATCCAACCATGCACTGAAGGAAGCTGCATCCTGTGCAGCTTCCATCTAGACACCGTCACTCTGAGGCTGACTCAGCTAGCAGCAGGGCAGTGGCAACCCACATTCAACGGTGCGCCACCTGCTGGGGGGGCCGCGCTGGTAGCGGAGTGCCTCTCAAGCACCCTGGGCAGTGAACGCAGGAGGCTGCTGCCCGTATTTCAGAACATTCTTACCACGACCAGCACACTGGTTCCAGATGAGGAGCACCGAGCGTTGGCTCAGAGTGCGGATGCATGGGAGGTGGTTGTGCTGAGCTGCCAGGTGCGGTCGCATGATGCTGGTTGGTTCGAGCACCTTTTTTGGTGCATTTTGCTTCCTGATAATTAGGACATGGACCCTTCTGTGTGTTCCTTAATTTGTAACAAGAACCGTTGTCTGAGATGCAGCAATTGCCTTTCTAGATCGTTGCAGTAGTACGAGCCCACTGTCGCAGTTGTTTGTGTAGTAGGCTGATGGTTCAGCTGCCCATGAAAGCCTGGCATCGTTCTGCTTTGGAGCTGCACGACCCATGGCATGTTCTGAACCATAATGGACGCTTTGCAGCTCTGAATCGGTATTGCGTCTTGCTTTTTAATTCCTTTCTCGTTGTTTTCTGTTTTGGCTATCACCGATAATAGTAATAAACATGAGTGATGGTAAACAGAGCTCTGAATGAGTAAGTGCTGTGCAGAAGCACTTCCGGGCGATAGTGGGGGCTGCACAAGAGTACTCAGGCCCCATGGATGATGCTGTTTCGTATGACATCGACACTCTCACGGATTACCTGCGCACCTTCTCCAGCACCGTCGCCAAGATGGCACACCTGCAGAACGTGCTTGGGCCCCGCTTCGACCAGCTCTGCCACGAGCTGTCCTCCTTTGCATTTCAACGGCGCCGAAACTACAGCACGGGCTTCCGTTAGCTTCTGCATCATTCCGGGACAATGCGGGAAGTGCCGGCTTGTAAATGAAGTATATGGTTAGATTCATGCACTCGTGCTGTAGCCAAGGGTGATGGGGCCTTTGCATGATCACCATGCAGGGGGATAAGCTTAAGGCGTGTGGTCGAGCAGGCAAACAGCGCCTGTTCAAGTGCAGGCCTCACAATGTGCTCTGCATTCAACCTTCTACTGAAAAGTCGTCTCGCTTGCTGGACAAGAAATTGCCAGAGCAGTATCGGATCAGCAGCATCGCTTCTTAGCATCATCACCTTTGGGCCACGGAAAGGTGTCTCTGTGCTCTGGCTCGCAGCGACTAAGTCTGCAGGCAGCCAGATCGATCTATGTACCATCGACACGCACTGCTGCAATTTGCTGTTGTTTGGGATTCGATCAACGTGAAGATCTTGCCTCGCAGCTCCACACAAGCTGTATGTATCTGTGTGTAGGACTGGCACGCTTTTTCAGAATCGGTAGGGTTTCAATCAGTCACATCGGGAAGGGTTTCAGACTCTGAAACTCAGTGCAGGCATGAATGTACACAGCAGCAGGGGCGGGGTATACCGAATCGAAGCTGCACTGGCACGTGCCGGTGGAGTGCGGCTGATGATTGTTTTGGATAACAGACCGATCCGTGCTTCTGCGAGGCATGCATGATATGTACAAACATTCTTGCCCATGTGGATGAACCGGTTGCAATGTGATTTGTCAGGGTGCACTGGCGAGTGCAGTGAACTGAGAGTGGGCATGCAAAATATAGTTGCCGCATTGGTGTGCAGAGAACGCAAGTTCATGGCTCTGTGAACGTATGCTCATGCAGATGATCGGGTGTAAATTTCCAACGCCCTCTGTGTATTCCAGGCATGTGTATTTTGTTTGCATCGCGGCTCAAAAGCACCAGACAGCATCTGAAACCATCCAACAGCAACCATGGTGGACATGTGTTGACACCGCATCGGCATAGTTGTAAAGAGTAGTGAAGCAACGCAAAGTCTTGCTCAGAATACCGTAGGTTAGTTTTTCTGAAGGAATATCCCAGTGCCCCCAAGTTGCCGGAAGCAACATGCAATTTGGTCTCTTGCCCCGATTTCTGCATCATGGTGGCCCCTATAAAACCATGCCCCCAAATGTTGAGCTGGCTTGGATGGGGTCGCCCAGCCCCCTCTTTCTAGCTGTATTGAACCGAGTGTGTAGAGCACTGCAGGCCGACTTTTCCAGAGGAACGAGTCACAGACTCACATCCGCCCTCAACAACAGCGGGACGCAGAACTCACTTTAACGCACGACGGTGGACAGTTAACAGGTGACAACACATGCCTGGCAGAAATGACAGAAATCTGCAATCCTACAGACGAACAACAGAAACTCATCATAGGCCAGTAGATTTCGAACCTCCACCATCCTCATCCACCTGGCACACTGATGGCTACAACATGCTGTCAACTATGCGTACTAGTACAAAGATGCTGTGTTCAGAGAATTAGCTGTCTGGAGTGATAAACAGTGGCTGCTGCAGGTCAGCAGGGGCAGGTGGGCTTTTCACCTACCACTTTCTGCGGCCCAAAATGACGGAGCTTGCATCTGCAAAGCTGCTCTGGCTTGCTTTGCACGATGCAATCGCGTCTGTGTTATGCAGGCAAGAGAACTCACTGGTATCTTTCGCTTGTGGTGACACAGCAAGTCGCGATTTGTCAAAGCTTGACTCGCATGCTTGCACATGGACCAGGACAATTCATATTATCCGCAAAGATATACAACTGTGATCACCATAAATAAGCACAGTTTGCTCCGAACACATACAGTTTGCTCAGAACACGTTCTGTGCCTGCGTACTGTTTACCTCGTTGTGTTCTCTGGATCTCGCGCAACTCCTCGTGACTCGCTTGCTGCTCTCCTGGGGCTCACTCACGCAACGGAGTGCTACCGCGTTGCTCAAGGATGCAAACGTATACCATTACCTGTTCAGGTATACCTTCGCGTGCAGTACAAAGTAGTGTGCGTGGGCACGGACGTGGTCGCTCACATGCTTTCAGAGCTTTTGCAAGTAAAGCACGGTCACCGGTAGTCTCACCCCCAGACGAAGTAGACATTCTTGTTATTGGTTCCGGAGTTGGAGGTTTATGTGCAGCTTCTCTTCTTGCAAGGTGTGACTGTTTGATTCCTTCCACTGACCATCGTTCACATGCGCCCTTGTAGGAAACCCCTGCCGGTGTAACTCTTCCGTAGCAGTTAGTGTGCATTTCTTGTGTCTAGACAGTAAACATTGCCGGCGCTCTGGTGAGGTGAAGTGATTGGCTTGCATCCATCATGGGGCAAGTGATGTCCACAAGGCTGAGAACATGCCTCTGACACACGTCGTTGCAGCTGCATTCTTTCAGTATTTTTTGGGTCCTGAACTGAACTTCCAGGCGTCCTAGAAACTTTCTCCTATGTTACTCGCAGCAACCTGTGACAATGAATGTGCAGCTATGGTTCCCAGGTGGCAGTTGTAGAAGCACACACTGCTCCTGGAGGGGCTGCACACCACTGGACCCGTGGTGAGTTTTCATTTGACTCTGGAGCCGCTCTCTTCTCAGGTATCAACCCGTTGAAGCCAGAACATGCCAAGGGCTCAGATGTCACAACAGCAAACCCATTGTCTTCGGTTCTGGCAGCCCTGGGAGAGTCAGTACCAGACGTTGTGGACATGCCTGATTCTGCAACGTGTCTCATTTATCCTGATGGAAAGCAGTATCGCTGCCAGCTGGGTTCAAAGGCGTTCGTCAATGTAGTAGAGGAAAGGTATGGAAGTGAGGCTGCAAGGCAATGGCAGGCGTTCCAAGATGAAGTAGATAGATTATGCACAACAGCTGGAGCTGTACCACCAGCTGCAGTTCGCCTTGATGATGGTACGGTCTCCACCGGCCATGTTTCCATGCTGCATCCAAAAAATGCGAGCAAGACATTTCAATTGCTTCTCCTGGTGCAATAATAGCCCTGTTGGCGCATGGGTTATTAATAAGCCTGCTTGATATACTGATGTTTCACCAGCACAGCACGTTGTTCCCTTGTATTGTGACAGCAGACAAAAGGTCCAGACCCTCACAATTGACTTGACATGGTTGTGTTTATGAGCACCCAGACTGCTCACTTGGTGCAGAAGTTGTGTGTACTGCTGTGCAGGGGTGGGCATTACCGTCGTGTTCAGAAGACCAATGCAGTTCATCAAGTACATGTACGGAAGCTCAAGCAGCAGCAGCAAAACGTTTGGAGATGTCATGGACAAGCATGTAACAGACCCAAACGTCAGAGATCTGATCACAATGATCACTGAGGGCACCACATCAGCAGCTCCAGCAGAAATTGATGCGACATACATGCTGCGTGCTTTCCATGAGATGTGGAGCCAAAACACAGTGCTGCAGTACCCTGCGGTGTGTTTTCCACCTCGTTTGCTTCTCAGTATCCCTACTCTAGTCAGTGGCCTCCTTGTACACCTGCTCTTGGTTGAAAAATGTACATGACTGGTGAATGTGTCTGCATCCTGGAGCATTGCACCAAAGCAACAATTGTACCAGAGCAAAGCAACATTGCACCAAAGCATGCTCTCTACAAAATCTGTCAACATTCTCGAACTAAACTCCTGGTGAAAGGTACAGCACAATCTGCACAGCTGATCATTTGTCGCAACACAGTCCTTGAATGACTTGATGTGCACATCCCACAAGCTCTGCACGTGTGGCATGATCTTGTGTATCAACAGGGATGATTGACGTCTCAGTGAGAAAGATTCAACTGTCGTTGTAAGCAAGGTAACACTGTAGATTGCAGATGTCATGTCTAGCATTCAACTGATCAGCAAAGCAGCAATGTATACATCGTGCGCAGGGAGGCAGCCAGGCAATCATCGACACCCTTGTAAACGGCCTAGAAAAGCACGGAGGAACTCTCTCTGTACACACACGAGCCCGCAGAGTTCTGCGATCATCTAGTTCAGAGTCGAGTAGCAATGATGCTCAGTCTCTAGCCTCTATCGCAGCTACTTCAGACGACATCCCGGGGCCACTGCAAGCCTTGAAACGTGTTTGGAAGAGCATCACAGGGAGCTCTGGTGTATCTCCAAGTTCTGATCAACCGCCATTGGACACAGCTGTAGCTGTTGAGGTTGTCGGGCCAGATGGAACCCCAAAGGTTGTGCGGGTGCGACAAGCAGTGATCAGCAATGCATCTGTGTGGGACACTGAGCGTATTCTGACCACAACTGGAGCAGTAAACCAGTCCATTGCACCTGCGATCAAGTCTGTGACCCAGAACACCAGGCCCACGGTCCTGATGGGGGAGTCGGGGACTCAACAAGCCACCTCAGAAAGTTCTGGGCTGTTATCAGGAGGCTCCAGCAGACAGCTTGTGCCTCAATTGAGTTCAGCAGGCGGGGGTTCGGTTGAAGTGGCCACAGGTGCGAGTGTGGGACCGCAAGCTGCTGTGCTTGATCGGCCGAGCGGAGGCTCTAGGAGAAGCTTCCAGGCGGGCGCGTTTGACACTCAGAGCATGCGCAACCCTCTTGCGCAAGTGGGAGGAGACGGGCCGGGTGCTATGGACTCGATGGGGTCTATAGACTCGGACGATTGGAGCTCAGATTCGATCGAGTGGCAGTCGCTGATCGGCCAGGACAGCGAGTGGCTACGGGAGGACTTTCTGGACTATGTTATAAACCTGGAGATGAATGCGTCCATGATGCATCTGCATGTTGGGTTTGAGGCTCGGGAAGGTGTGATGTCTGACCAAAACTTGAAAGTGATGTCTGACCAAAACTTGAAAGGGGCGTCTGACCAACACTTGAAAGTTACTGACTTTCCTGTGAATGTAAGGCTTGCAGCCCTGGAGTAGTTCCTGAGTCAATTATTGAAGATGCTGAGCTGAATTGGTCAGAGGCTCACACATGGGAACTTCCCGGGGGGGCGGAGGGGGGTGCACCCCCCTCAGGCCGCGGGGTGCACAAGAGAAGATCATGATGAAGGCTAGGCATGTGCTAATATACTATGTGCATTCGTGTGCACATCGTATTTGCTCATCGTATATTTTCATACACCTAACAAATCAAAGTTTCTGGGGGATGTACTGCCCATAACAGAGTGTCAAAACAACACCCCCGTCAAAAGGTTGATGTACAAAAGTATACGTTTCCTCAACTGCCTCCGTATAATCTCCCATGCCCTCCGTATAATGGGCTAGACCTAATAATGGCATCACGTCACCCCACCACACCGTGGCAAGGGGTACCAGAAACAGGGTAGTATTCCTTGAGCGGTTGCGCTGCAAGTGATGCAGTCTGCTGCAACAACCAGTGTGAAGCTGCGGTGCAGGGGATGATCTGCCTGTGCACACATACTTTCTGGAGAGCGAGCACTGTGGCAGCAACGGGTGGCCCACGATCGTGATCCCCTCCGTGGTGGCACCTGACCTCGCACCCGAGGGCCACCACGTGCTGCATGCCACCATCACAGAAGACTTTGAGCCATGGAAGAGCCTTGCACGGGGCTCGAGGGAGTACAACGCACGCAAGCAGCAGCGCGCCGAGCTGCTGTGGGACTTCATCAGGCAGGTGCGGCCTCCTCCTCACCTCCTCCTCGCCTACTTCGCCTCCTCGCCTTATTCTCCTCCTCGCCTACTTGTCCTCCTCGCCTACTTGTCATGCTCGCATTATTCTCCTCGCAGGGTGCTGAGGCCGAAGCCCTTCTTGGGTATGGCGTGGTTCCCGATTAGTTTTTTTCTTCTTCTTCTTCTTCTCGCCTACTTCTCCTCCTCCGCCTACTACTTCCCGCCTTTTCGTCCTCGCCTCTCGTGATTGAGGTACTTTTGAGCTCCCTCCTACCCCTGCCCTGCATCCCTTCATTGACTTCCGCTTGCTTTGGTTCCTCTCCCTGTCGCTGCACGATGTTCATTTCTTCCTCACGTCTTAACGGACCAGCTACGAGGTGCTAGAACCCAACACAACGTTGGGTTCTGGTGCTAGGTGCTGGATGCAGCAACTGGCACAAGCATTGCATGGTGCCGCTGCTTGTGTGCTGCCTGCTGTTAATATCACTGCTAATACTTAGTGCTGCTGCTGTTGCTGCTTCTGTTGCTCCATTCAACAGTTGCTCCATACAACGGTTGCTCCATTCAATGTGCATGTCGCTGATTCCAACATGTTGCCTCACTGTTCGTGCCCTTGCCCTCCCCTTCACTTCACTTTTCAGCTAGTGATGGCGATGCATCCTGCTGTGTGATCAAGGCAGCTCAGCTGTTCACATCACAGCTGCGTGCAGATCATCCCAGACATAGATGCCAGGGTCAAGGTGTCATGCATCGGCACCCCTCTCTCACACGCTCGCTTCCTGCGGCGCAAGTGCGGCACGTACGGCCCCTCCAACCTCTTAAACCTGACAGGAGCCCTCCCGAAAGCAGTGCAGCCTCTGGAGAACGTGTGGTGCTGTGGGGACTCTGTGTTTCCAGGGGTCGGCACCCCTGCCGTGGCTGCGAATGGTATGTGGGTGGCCAACACGTTGGTGCCTGTGCAGCGCCATATGCAGATGCTGGATGACCTGGGGTTGTAAGGTACCTGGCTGAGTTACTTGTCAGTTGCTAGTGCGGTAGTCTGTGTTGGATGAGTTTTGGTTGTGCCGTGCCTGCCTGTATCAGACCTGCTTGTCAGAGGCGTTGGGCCCTGTGTGTTCGAACACTTCGATTTTAGGCAGGTTGGATAGCAGAGCGGGCACTTTATTGGGAGTTGCGTATTCGGATGTGTTGGGATGTGATGCTTGAGCAACGTGCATGACTTGTAAGTTTGGATACGAGCCAAGAAGATTCGTCATCTGGGACTTTTCAGAGTGTGCTTGATAAGCCGGCTACACGCCAAACTGTACATACAGCACTGTGTAACTATCCGCAAGCGTGGCAGGGGTACTGGTGCAATCATCTGTACTTTTTTCAAGCCGAAACGTTAGTGACCAGGCAAGACATATTTCCAGACCATGCCTCGGTTCCTGCAAGTGGGCACTAGGAAGTACTAGAGCTTTCGGGCTGTCGTGCCATTCAAGTGTAGTCAGCGGGGTTCTAAAAGGTATATCTAATGTTGAGATATCTGCACTCTTGCCCAGTATCATCCGAATCAGGTTGAAACGAGCGTGTCGTGTCGACCCAGACCTGTTACATCTGGCTTCTAACTCATGCCACGCTGCCTTGGGCCTGATATCCCACCACACAAGATGTCAAGAGATTTCATTCACTGTCATCTTCAGGCAGTGAGTAACTGGTCGTCGTCGAGTGCGCCCCAGCTGAGCCGACCCCTACGGAGGCCCCTCTGGACACAACTGCAGGCAACACCTGCGCAGGTTCCTCACCAGCGCACACCCCATGCCCTACAGGCCTCACTGCTGCAGGAATCACGTCCCGAGACTTAGGAAACTGCATCAGAACACAATGAAAAGCTAGGCAAATGTCGTCATCATGCTTCTTTAGAGTGGCTGCTTGCACTCCCCATCTGGCCTGCAGCAGCTTGTGCACATGCGGCTTTCGAATGCTCAGAAGCCTCTCACCCACCTCCTCGGACTCCAGACAGTTTCTGGTGAGCGCCCGACCCAGAAGGCATGCCGTGAACACTGCAAGCACACACACCAGAATTGATGCGTGGTGTGTTGTTGACTTGTTTCAGATGCTCTATTGTGGTGCACCTTTCGTGCTCGTGAGCCGTGCCCTTGTCGATGTGAACACAACAGAATCTCTGCGTCATGACACGGGGCTTTTTGCAAAGACATTTGAAAGAGAAAGAAGGTTCTGGCATTTCAATCAGCAGAAGCCATGCTTGTTGAATATTTCAGGGTCTTTGTGCACCTTGCACTGCACTGGTGCAGCCACAAGCTTGCAAGCAGCTCATGGCAAAGCAGAACCCACACAACTGCACGCAGCTGCAGAAGTGGCGGTTCTGATCACTAGATCTCCGGTCATGATTGGTGGAGCTTGGAGCTTGAGTCGCGTTGACTTCAAGTCGGGTTCACTCTCGCTGTTGAGCAGGGCAGGTAAAGTCTGTACAGGAGAAGCTTTAACTGATGATTATTGATTTGTGACTAACCTGACAGTTTATAAACACACAAGTTGTGACGCTGTTTAGATCTCAGTGTTGCGCTTTGATCCTGATCCTCAGAAGAGATCATATGCGTGAACAACGGGCATTTCGCGGCATTGTGTTTCGTCATTACTATCGCAGTTTGGATAAGAGTGCTGGGAAAGAATTCCGTGGCGGTGCTGTTGTGCCATGCCAGTGAAGAGTTGAATATTCTATGTTGGGTGCCTTTGGCTATTTGGGTTCATAGGCATGAGCCTGGTCACTACCTTTCCAGTTTGTAAAGGGTGTGTGAACAACTGGTTTACAAACGCTGCTGATGAAACTTTGGCACATTCAACAGCAGCACCAGTAGCCACACCTGTGTTGTACCGAATTTCGCGCCGTTCGATTTCTCGCATCTTGGGGCTGGGACTCAAGTGCTTCATCAGTTGCACCATGAGCTCTTCCTCGACTTCATCTGCTGTGACCGTGTCTGGTGGGGTCACCACCCTTTGGTACCCTTTCGGCAGCCGAAGCGCCTTGGGCTCGTAGCCACTGTGCCTGAGGGCCTTAGGAAGAGTTGAGTTCTCGACGATTCTGTCAAAGTCTGCTTCCAAGTTCTCCGTTACCAAAGCGGACAACTTGGAAGCTGCTCGAGCTGCACCTTCTTTTCCACTACGCTTCGCCGAATCCGATACCGCCTTGCCGCCGCTTTCGGATGCTGCGACGCTCGCGTTGCGCCCTGTAGCCACTTCAGCAGGCACTAATGGTTGCTGAGACTCTCCCCCGTGAGACTCTCTAGAGACTCCAGAAGCGTCCCCTGTAGTCACTGCGCCCCCCGTAGCCACCACGGGAGGTGCTTGCTCCGTGCTGCCTGTGGCGTGCCCCCCATGCGTGTCTTGTCTCCTTGACTCCATGGCCTCTGGAACAGTCTCCGGACGATCACATGCTGGGGGCAGCGGGAAAGGGGGCTCAGCAACAGAGCCCGCCTTTCCAGCTGCAACTGACGTGCTCGCGCCAGCTTGCGAGGATCTAGACTTCTCCCTCAGCACCGCTTCAGTTGTGGAGTTGTGTGCTCCGTCCGCGGCGTCCTTCATCTCTGTGTCTACAGGTGGCGCAGCCGCCGGCACAGCGGCGACATCGCCACGTACGCTCTGCTTGTCCAGCGCCGACGCATCCGTCGACGGGACTGTAGCCTGCCCCCAAGACCCTCCCCTGAGGTCCCCCAGAGCCCCTGTAGCCACTCCTACGTCACCCACGCTACCTTCCAACGCGCCCAGCCTCCCTGTCCTCACAGCCCAAGTCGCCGCAACGGGCGCACTTGAACTACCCACGACTGGGGCGGCCTCAGCAACAGCTCCTGAGCCTGCCACAGGGGCCTGCGCTGCCGCCACCTGCTGCAGTGCACCCTCGGTAGATCCCTCCAGCTCCTTCCCTGCAGCTTCTTGATCCTCCCGATCTTCCATCTCAGCATCAACCACAGGCGCAGGGTTATCCGCCGTCTGAACTGCCTCTGCACCCCCCTGCGCAGCAGCACCCGCAACTCCACCAGGTCCACGTGAAGTGGCTACAGGCGGCTGCGCAGCATCTGCGGGCTGCGAGGCCGCCTTGCGCTTCTTGCCGCCGCTTACTGGAGTGACCACAGGAGGCGCCACCACACCAGGAGGCGTATCGTCCTCATCGTTGTCGTCCGAGGTGGTGCGCCCTGTTTGCATGCCATGAGACGGAACGCTGGAGTTGTTGGTGCCTCTGTTGCTGCCATGAGATCTCTTGTCGCGGCTGCGAATGGCTCGGGGAGGGAATGATGCGGCGGCCGTTAATACAGCGGGCACAGGCACCGTGGCAGCTGCCGGTTTGACGGCCGGGGGCACAATTCTGGGTGGAATTGTGGGGAGGGGAGGATGGGGTGGTCCTGCATGGATGTCGGCAATGATGGGGAGAAGCAGAGGGCGCCAACAACACAAAGTTGAAGTGTGTAAAGTTACAGGCATAACTCCATAGAATGGCCCATGTACCAGCACATCAACAACGTTGAAGTTGACATGGAAGTAAAGTTGGTAAACCACAGAACTGCCATGTGCTGTTGCAGGTGCATGCGCCTGCAGGCTCATTTGATGCGCCCTCAGGCTGTGTCACAGGCAAACAATGCTGCACTGGCTGATGCACCAACCACGATTGCATTTATGTTGGGTAACCTAGTTGAAGAGGTCACGATCTGAGTTTGAGCATCGATAGGACTGAGAGAGTAGCAATGAAAACTGTGATCAGGGGGCTTCAGCTGACAGCAGCCTGTCCCAGGAAGCAATGCAAACACCAGCATGACAACACAGAACAGCATGATCTGTCAGATCTAGGAAGGGAACAGCACGATCTGTCAGATCTAGGCAGAGAACAGCATGATCTATCAGATCTAGGCAGAGAACAGAATGATCTGTCAAATCTAGGCAGAGAACAGCACGATCTGACAGATCTAGGCAGAGAACAGCACGATCTGACAGATCTAGGCAGAGAACAGCATGATCTGTCAGATCTAGGCAGAGAACAGCACGATCTGACAGATCTAGGCAGAGAACAGCATGATCTGTCAGAACTAGGCAGAGAACAGCACGATCTGACAGATCCAGGAGCACCATGGTGGACAGGTTGGAAACAGCAAGATAGAAGTTTGCTTTGAGGAGACAACAGCAAGACAGTGGAGGCAGCAACAGCTACATAAAGATACTAAACTCCTCCAATGAGTGCTACAAAACAATAAAGCTCTTTTCTTCGCCACTTGCTTTCTTTTAAACACTTACACTTGCCTCTACAAACCGGGAAGGTACTGAAAACATATACACTATTAGGGTCTACGCCAACAGTTACCAACACACACTAGGCACCTTTCTTTACAATCCGAAACAGTAGACACTAGGCAAGAACCTAGATAGCTACCTGCAACAACACTGCTTAAAAAAACCACCATATGCAACACACTGACCACGCCCTGTCGGCCGCAACTGCAAAAGCCAAAGTATAGGAGTTGACTAATCATACGTGCACAGGAGCGAGCGATCATGATCATGCGGTCTATGGATGGTTCCACGCACACACACCAAGAGACAACTCTCAGCATGAATACAAACTGAGCTGGGAAAGGAAGAAACGGCGACGCTTCAAAGGTCCTAGAAAGGGCATCCAAACATCCAAACAGCTTAAGGGTCCTAGCCATTCGCAGCCTTTATATCGGTGGACTTGATAGACTCTTACGTCAACCGGCTGCGGTCGCGGTCGTGGCGGTGGAGGGGGGGGCGGAGCGGGCATCCACACCTGCCACAGTGGCACCACCACCACCAGCATCGGCAGCAGCACCGTCTGGCTCCGCTCCCGGCGCAGGCAGAGTCCCTGGAGGAAGCACTGGCGCAGTGACGGCATCCCCGGCATGTGCGGCATCATCTGATGCACTGCGAATCTCCGCATCTCCTGCTGCACCCTTGGTGAGCTCCTCCCCAGGAGCCCCCAGACCGGTCTTGTCTGTTTTGGCAGCATCTTCCACTGCCATTTCGGTGTCACCTGCTGGAACAACGGCTTCAGGGGCAATCGGTGCAGCAGCAGGAGTTTTTAAAGCATCCTCTTTAACGGCGGTCTCGCTTTTAGGCTCTGGAGCAGGCGCGGCCGGGGCAGCTCTTGCTCTGGTGGCGCGGGCGCCGCCGCCGCGCGCGGGGGGGTCTGCCTGGGCTGGGGTCACTGCTGCTGCTGCTGCTGCTCGCGGTGTGCGCGCCGGCTTGCGCGGGGAAGGCTGCTCCTGTGGCGCGGGCTCTGCGCCTCCCTCTGCGCCGTCTGTGGCCCCTGCCTGCAGTAGACAGCGGTTCATTCACTCATGCATTGCCGCATTCATTGATGCGTGTACTGAAGTAGATACTAGTTCACTCACTCACGCATTGCCGCATTCGTTGCCGCATTCATTGATGAGCGCATTGAAGCATTGCTCAACTGCCTCGTTCATTGCTCCTGGGGAGGGTACGCAGCGAATGCAGAGGCCGCGTTGCCCAATTCATACAATTTACATTCCGAAAACATGGTCCACCAGAGAAAGAGAAAGGGGCACCACAGAGTGGTGAGCAGTGATCACCAGTGTTGCTTAATTTGTTAGGGCACACACCCAAAAAATAGCCCCAAATATTGAGAATTGTTCTATGCAACTAAGCGACACTGGTGATCAATGGTGGTGAGAGGGGTGAACGCACGTCAGCAGGCTTCACATCCTCTTCTTTCACTACGTCTTCAGCACCTGTGGCCTTTGCCCTGCCTCCTGCACTCTTTTTGGGTGCCTTGCTCACACCTGCACGGAGCACCTCCCTCTTTACACCTCATATTGCCCGTATTATTCTCCTTTTTCTGTTGCTTCTACCACCCACACAGCGCTTTTGTGTGGGATTCAAGAGAATATGTACACCAACTGACTAAATGTACGGTCGCACACAGATTTGAAGCTTCCCTGCTTTGCTTTTTGAACCCGGAAAGGTAGTAAACAGGCACGAACCTGTTTAGCGAAAGCAACTAACTGAATTGAACCACCTCTTCACTCGAATGGCACAACAGCACTATCACGAAAGCCTTTCCCACAACTCACAGCCAAACTGCGATAGGAAGCTGCGCTGGTGTGCATGATTCGAACAAACAGTGCTGTATGCGCAAGAACCCAAGTAGAAAAACACCGCACAGATTTCCATGAAAATTCACGACCAAACTCGAATTACATAACAGCACCATCATGCAGAACAGCTGTAGAAGGTTCGAACCTGCAGCTTTCCGGGTACGGGCTGCAATGGCATCCTTACTGGGGCTCTTGATCTCATTCGGGGCAGGAAGGAGCCTGGAACCCCCTGAAGCTCTGGTTGTCATCGCAGATGCACGCCCTCTGACTTCAGATTCTTTCTTGCCCTGTGGATCCTCATCAGATGCATCGTCATCACTGCTGATAGGTGACCGTGGCTTCTTTGGGGCTGGAGCCTTTGCCTGGGTGTCTTTCCTTCGATCAGGGACACGTTTCAGCCTGTTTCGCTGCTCTTCTGCGTCGTCTGTAGACATGCTGTACGGTCAGTAACCTGAAGTTCAGCTGGCAGGCTGTCCACATCATGCTGTCCACAAGGTGAAAGTTCAACAGGTGATCAGTTTTAGGAACATACAAGTCACAATTGGATATTCGAGCAGCAGAAGTACAAGTCAATCTCAATGAACATACCAGTTAGTATAGTGCTGAAGTGTGTGTAAAGTTACAGGCATAACAACTCCATAGAATGACTCATGTACCAGCAAATCAACGCATGACAACTTAGCTCAACCTCGCACAAACGACACAGGACATGCCGCATAGTACTGAAGTCAAGTACGTACCGTGCTTGGGCCTCTTCGTGTCCCCTCTCCTGGCTGCCGATCGATCAGGATTAGGCTGCGTGTTTGATCCTCCTACCCGTCTTGGTCGGGAGTTTTGGTCATCGTTGTTCTGGTGAGCTGTATTTTCGGCAGAAAAAGGATTTGTTGCATCCAGATCAGACGCTGTTGCGGTGCCAGGCTTGCCACTGTTGCCTGGAAGGTCATGCTTGCTCTTCTCGTCCCTATGAAGGAACTTAGAATCTATCAAGCCAGGGCTCGGTTTGATAATGAAGTCGGTGATGTACTCTGGATTCGCGTCTTCAGGCAGAGCTAGCAGATATACAATGCTCTTCCTAACTTCCAAACTCATTCTCTCTGTCTCCTTAAGCACACGCGACCAAACCTGCATGCGCACTCGGAGATCAAACAACTTTACGTGTTGGCAGGTGCTGTTTTCTCAGGTGCCCACATAACTCTTTCAGGCATGGACCTTATCTCTGCTACAGGATCACACCAATGCACTGGAAAGTACACTTAGGCGGAAGGTACACTTAACTAGACAAGGCAACAGTCAGTCTACGTGCATCATGGTGAAAATAATTGCGCACCGTGTCCCGGACCCTTTGGTCTATCCCTTTGAAGTCCATGAGTAACACCTTAGCATCCTCGCCCTTGACACCATCCTTGCCGAGTCTCAACAATTTGAGCAGAGCCTGTACTGCTTTGTCATTCGACTCTGCTGCCTCAAGTCGTTGTTCAGCCACAGGAATGTCACGCAGCATGCTCCCTTGCCCTTCTTCTGCTTTCTTTCCTGCTTCTGATTTGGTGTTGCGATTGGGAGGCGTCACTGCCGTGCCCCTGTTCCTTCTCGTCATCGTCCTGCAACCAGAAGTGTTCAGCCCTAGTCAGTGCACTTGGCTGCAAGGAACAGCTGCATCGGAAGCTGGAATAGCTGCACATTACCAAGCTAGGGTGCTTGCTTTCAGGCCCAGCCTCTGCCAACAACAAGCTCATCTGGACGGAATTATTGTACACTTGATCAACTGGAATAACTCGCATGAAATGCTCATCCTTAGGAGCTGACAAGGCGACGGCCACCATCTGACTCGCACATACTGCCTACTCCGCAACGGGTCGATGCAGTGATACAGGTTTTTAGCTTACGCACCCTTGCGCTGTATTCTCGTTCCGCATTTTGCTGCTTGCGACACAGAAGTAAGCAAACTCAACAGAGGAGTACGCAGCCCTTCCAAGCAGTGCCAATACCGAGTCACGAAATCCGATACATGCGCTTTCAAAGTATTCTCAGAAGGAAAGAGGACCTCGAAACGGCAAGCTGGGGTTACATGTCCTACAATCGGCGTGGGATGCAAGTCAGACCAGTTTCCTTCGGAGTGGGGCCTGCCCGAACAGCTTCGTTGTGTGCAAATCCAACGATGGTCTGCTTCTTTCGTTGCTTTATGCACTATTGCTGCCGCTGGCGTCAGCTGACTTGTTGCAACATAGTGATAACGGCTGTTGCATGCAGCAAGGTGACGACTGCAAAAATTCCTCGGGCTGATAAGCTATTATACGCAGCAAGTGACAGCCGAGACTTCTATAATGTTGTTGAAGAATGTTGCTATGTTCCGGTGCTGTGATTTGCTGTGTCGGTGAAGCAGACAGGAAGCAGTGGATCAGATGGCGCAACTCAACATGTTACCAGTGGGTGCCAGTGGCACCCACTGGTTGTGCTGTCTGGAAATCCTCTTACTTACCAGAAAAAAACACAGATGAGATGGTATACCCAACCCAAGTTGTTTAGCCATGTTCCTGGAGTCCTTGCTCGCATCAGCTGTCATGGTTTGAAGTGCGAGTTTTTACAGCCGTGCGCAGATTTCGGCAGTGAGTCCCACCATCCAATGTCCAGACAACGCTTTGCAAGCTGAATGTTTGTTTGAGCACGGTCTTTGTTAATGGGAGGCGAGAAGGCACAGAATTGAGTAGACACAGGTAACACACATTGGTAACAGACAGCAGATCGCTGTCACCATGTCTGTATCTTCGGGGATGGATGAAAGCAGCAGAAGAAAGGATGCACGCTATGAGGACAGATGTTGGGTTCAGCTGTGTTGAGACACTGAGATTACATTTGATGTATTAATGATTCAAGACAATGCGCTTATGCCATGCATGATTGCATGTTGCTGCTACCAAGCATCTCTGCTTGTAGCGCTAGGTTATAAGCTGCCAGTCGTTGGCACTCTTGGAAGGTTGATTTGGAATCTAGTATGCATGAATTCGTTGTTAAGAACAGCACCACAGTCGTGCGTTTCAATTACCCAACACGCTCAGGGAGTCACTCAGTCTACTGTCTACTCCTCTGTGCTGGAATCTGTCTCGCATGGCGCACACTCAACAACAGATATGCGTCTGCCAGCCCAAGTCATGTGTTACTCAGGTATTGCTGAAGGCGCTGTTTAGTCGCCTGTCTCTGCTCTTACTTTTTGTTCCTACGCACAGAACTTCTGCAGAGGACACGCCCACAGGGGAAACACTTCTGTCGACTGACAATATTCAACTACAATCGTGATTATTCAACACTGCAACACAACGTGTGACGAATACCATCGTCCCCTCATGAGATGGTGTGTATGACATGCCATAGCCCTAGGATGAAGCACCATTCAACTTGCGCAAAGAATCCAGCAGGGCGCTATTCCCCTCCACAAGCCTCTTCATGGTATCCTGCATTGCGACCAGCGCTTTCTGATGCTTTTCAGCCTGTTGATATAGCTTCTTGAGGTCGCTTGTTTGTGGGCCCTTCACCTGGCTCCTCCCCTGTGCAGCAAACACGTGTGACTTTACATGTTCACAACTTCGCATCATCACACCAGGAAAATCGCGCCGGTGGACAACAAGTAGCATCTGGACGATCATTGACAGCTTCGTATACACCACTTTGAAATATACCGCACCACTGTCGATGCAAACGCACACACAACCTTGAAATGTAGCGGCATACGGTGTAGGTACAATACGTAATCCTTTTACACAACAATGTCCACAACCTAGCAACATCTGCATATACATCACACCCACTCATGCTGTCAACTGATAGGAGGACTCTGAATTCACACCAATTGTTGTGCACCTGGCTGCAATGTATTCAGAGCAGCCACTGCTTGAGCACCACGTTTGCCGCCAGGGGCAGCCTTCTTTGACGTGCCTGCAGGGGCAGCTACTCCAAGGTGTCCAATGCGTTTGCTGTTACCTCGTGCACGTCCTGCCTTGGTAACTGATCCATTGTCATGGCTCAAACCTGGCTGCACATCTGATGTTGCGACCCTCTCCAGCTCCAGCGGGGGCTGCAGTGCATGCACGCCCAGCTGGGGAGGCTGCGAGCGATCATGGCTTACTGCATGGCCCCCATCACATGGTGATGCCTGGGAACCGATAGGAGGCCGTTGGGCTGCAGGAACTACAGGTGGGTGCACAGCTGCAGCCTGCACATGCTCAGCTTGGTTGGATACGATCTCCAGACCTGGCGGTGGCGGTTCTGGCTCTTCTCCGTCCTCACACTGACTGTCTGCAGCACCACAGGAGGCCTTCTGGGTTTTCTGACCAGCGCCAACAGGGACGCCCTGTTGCACTTCTGGCCGCCCAACTACGGGTGGTTCAGGATGCAGACCAACGCTTAGAGGTGGCTCTTCATCGTTCTTGTGTGATTGACCCTCTTCTTGACCATCTTGCATCGATACGTCAGGCTGATCATTGCACGCTGCTGCATCACAAGGCTCCTCGCGTGGAGCATCATTTTCTTCCCCGACTTCGTCTGCCTCGGGTGCACCCTCAACCTCGACTTCTGCAGCCTTCCTTTTAGATGGCTTCTTCGCTGCAGGGTGCTTTGCTGCAGGCTTCTGCTTACCACCACGTGCACCTCGCGGTCGCTTCAGAGATGGCTCTTCGTCAGGTTCTGAAGCATGCTCTCGTGCATTTTTTGCATTCTTGCGGGATGCAGTCTTGGAAGCAGCCTGCTCTGCCGCCATCTGGTCATCTGGCTGTGAACGGCTGGATGGCTCTGCAGATGCACTTGGCTCTACATCCACCGCAATGCACGTTTTTCGGGAGGGTTTGCACAGAAATGCCACCATTTGGGATATATTCCTCCCAACAACGCCAATCTCGACGAGACCGAGGATGCGAATCAGAGCTGGGATCAGTTTTTTGGTGCCAGCCTCAGACAGCACTTTGAATGCCCGAACTCGCATCTGCATGGGCACGGCACAGCATGACGGGGCTAATGCACGAATGGTGGTGAGTTTCGACAGCACGTTCCTGTCCGCATGTCCGCAAAAGACGCCAGTTGCTGGTTCTGGTTGGCATTGACCACTCAGTCGAAACACACCGCATCTGTGCTGGCTGAGCTCTTGCCAGACAGGCCCTTGAAGTTCAGGAGCATGTCCTTACGGGTGTCAGTGTCTCCTTCGTTCCCGAATACAACTTTGTGAAGGAGCTTGAGCTCTGCAGCATCTGCGTTGATGGCACGCAGTCGCTGCCGGATGACTGGGATGCTTTGGAATACATCGCCATCGCCAATAGGCTGTTCTATCACTGCTGCGGAGCCATTTTTTGAAAACGTGCCGTAAGTGGGCTGGAAAGCCTTTGGCTTGTTCGACTTCCTCCTGCAAGTGCAACGGGTCTCGCAGGATCTTGTACCAGGTGTTCACGGAAGATTTGGGCAAACACAAATAGTCAGAGTTGCTGTGGATGCACATACGGTCTTGCACGCCCATTCAACAGCTGAACACTGCCTATCCACCGGGATCGGACTGGAAGGGGCGCACTTTCCGAGCGGTGCCGATGCTTCGGCACAAGCCATTGGCGAGCGAGCCCAAACAATTAATCAACGTTGCCAATGCGTGAGAGTCTGCATCTCCGACAGTTCGTAGTATTCGTTGTTGTGTGCAGATCGGCCTCCTCGTCTGATGCTGCTCACCGTTCTCCGAATGCTCCTTCAGAGCCTTTTTATTACGAAACCTGGCAGGGACGATGTGATGAAGAGCATTTTCGCAGCTATGGAGTTCAAGCGTAGAACGCGTCGCAACGCGCCGACATGTCACAAAGCATTACAACGGACTCTGCGCGCTCTGCGGCAGCTTTATGCGCACCAGCGTGGAAATAGTACAGACATGTCCCTTATCCTCTGTTTGTGGTGGTTTGCCACTGCAACCGCCAGTCCTAAACGGCAGAGAATGGACCAGGGCGCAGACATCTCAGTCGCTCTCATACAGCACCCAGGGTAGATCCTGGCACTTTGCTTCCTCTCAGAATGACAAATAACTTTCTGATGCCTGAAAATCATGCAGCATCGGTCACTCATGTTGACCAGGACCTGTTGTTGCACAGTTGGGTCTGTAGCAGACCAGTGAGCTTGTCAGCAGCAAAGACACATTGCCACCCGATTCAAGGGAAGCAGTCTGCACCTGCATGTCTCAGGAGGCAGACACATCTTCACTTGCAGAGCAAGCGCTTAGTGGGCCGGCTTGCAGGAAAGCTCCTTCTTAATAACAATGACAGCCTCTGTGGTTCATTGGCGGCGACGGTGATGAAACCCCAACGTAAAGCTTGACAATGTACAGGCAATCTGTACGACCTTGTCCCTCAAGCAGCTGTTGCATTTTTACAAGACAATCAACTTACCAGCGTTCCAGCCATCTCTTCGCTACAGAACTTGACAATGCTCTACCTTCAGGTGTGCACTGACCTGCTCTGCAACAGTCTTGTTTTAGAGGCGCTGTCAGTGAGCAGATTCAGCTTCGCAGGACAACAATCTAGGCTCCACAGAAGACTTGGCCCATTTAACCGCGCTGAGGAAGCTGGATTTGGAGGGCAATGAACTTAAAAGCTTGTCAGGTCTAGAAAATTTGAAACATCTGACAGACCTGTACGTTTCACGCCAGAGATTACCGTCAGGTCTGCTCCTTAGCGGCAGGCATCCAAACGACCAGCTTCTGTTTTGGGCACATATTTTTCCACAGAGTTTTGAAGGAAACCAGACACCCGACAATCCTGCAATTCTTGCAGGGTGCTGTCTGAAGGTGGGGCCAGAGGTGATTCATGGCCTGTCTGGGAGCCTTGTGGTTCTGCGAGCAGCCAGCTGCCAATTGAACAGTATCAACTGCTTCGCAACTCTCCAAAGGCTACAGCTGTCTGACTTCTCAAACAATGAACTTTTCGACGACCAGGACTGCTTGTGTTTCGTGGAGGCTCTGCCCTGTCTGGAAAGGTTGGATGTTAGAGGAAATCAAGTATGTCATGCAGGTGCAATGTTCCTGGATCAGGTATGCAGTCAACAAGGGAAATAACACGTTTATGAGCTTTGAAGTGGAGTTGTATCACAGAACGAGTGCCAGATCAAAATCACACTGACCTGGTTGATCACCAGGTTCAAAAGTCGACCTTGTCTTTTCAGGTCGTGTTGCGGGGGAACAACCTTGTGGAGTTGAATGGGAAACAGGTTAGAGAACAAACAAGAGATTACTTGAGAAGGATAGTTAGGGTACGGGACCAGGGGAGAGATAGCTGTGGCACGGACGGGGCTGCAGATCGCCATATGGACGCAGGCTGTGCACTCTCAAAGCGACCAATAAGCGTGCAGGAGGGTAGACCAATTGCCAACAGTAGCGTAGCACAGCTACGCATTCCCAGCCCAGGAGTGATGGCACTATCCTTCAATGCTCAGAAAGGGCTCGCTAGGTCGTGCACGCCTCCTGGTGCCTGCACCCCGCAGGAACTGATAGCTGCAGCGCGCGCCAGGGACTGATATGTGCACATCCAAGTGTTGCAAGGCTTTGTCACCAGCGTTAAACCATTATGACATAATGCAGAAGTTCTGTCGGCTGTCATAGTTTGACTTAGTGAGTTTGATCAGATGTTATTGGGGTGTCAGCATATGGCACAACGTGTATGATGTAACTCTGAGGCACTGAAGAACTAGAAACACATCAATGCGTAAGTGCAATGCTGGAATTGCTATGTTGAAGAGAAGCTGTGCCTTGTGGATTGGTGTGGCATGAACTAGCTGGCAGATGAGCGCTAATACTCTCGTCTAGAAACTTCTGGATGACATATCTTGTGCAGACAAGTCTGCACAAATACTAGATGCTGCATCGTGAACAGTTCAGACTCCGAAAGAGAGCTGCATACACTACGTGCAGGACCCATTTTGGGCTGAACTGCATACACTACTTCTTACATTTTCTGCAGCGTCCAGAGTGCGTAGAATAAGTTGTAAATGCAGGCAACCAGGCTCACATCGATCGAGTACATCCCAACAAACATGACTACACAACTACACATGCATGCCTTACGAACGGT
Organism: Ulvella scutata; assembly: GCA_032359135.1. Classification (NCBI taxonomy): domain Eukaryota; kingdom Viridiplantae; phylum Chlorophyta; class Ulvophyceae; order Ulvales; family Ulvellaceae; genus Ulvella; species Ulvella scutata. The sequence goes on from JAUMHD010027614.1 coordinate 23,678, forward strand.
GCCCCCCAAGCAGGTCTGAATTAAAGATGGCATTTTTCTTACAACAAATCATGAATATTTGCATGACATGTTTGCTGTATACTGGTGCTGCACCAGTGGTGCATTCAATTCACCATTTAGCGAGTTTTTGGCAACCACTCTCTCGCAGAATCTCTGAACAGTCGAGAAGCCTGTCTGTGTGGTTGACGCAGTCACGACACCTTCACCTGCAAAGGGTAAAAACTGAGTCCCACACGCTAGGTGAGTACAGGCTGCAGTGTCTCGCGGATGGTTAGTGGGTTGTATATGCGAAGCAGTGATACGGTTGAATGCAAATTATGTAGACTTCATCGTTCATCTTTGACATAGACGTAAGTGTATCCAGTGTAGAAAGTATGTCTGTGAGCGGAAAGGTTCCGCTATGCGTGTCTGTGCGTATCAGGCCTCTTCCTCAAAGCGAGCAGGCACAGCTCAAGCACTCTCGCGTTGCAGCAGATGCCACTGATGGCATTGTTGAAGTACATGGCAAGTTAATCCAGCTTTTAGATGCAGAGAAGCAGCATTTGTCAGAATTTGCAGTCGACAATGTGTTTCCAGCTTCATCAACATCCTCTGACGTGTTCTCCACCATCGGTGAGCCTTTGGTCGAGCATGTGCTGTCAGGCTATAACGCATGCTGTTTTGCTTATGGACAGACAGGCAGTGGCAAGACACACAACATGTTGGGGGCATCAGCACTGGTGTGTTCACGAAACTGCCATTGTCACCTGTAACTGGCATTCTTGCGTTCGTTGTGTGTCCCAGGTTCAATGTAAGCATTGCAGATAACAGCACTGCACTATTTGTGATGTTGCAGGCAGAGAATAGAGGCCTGGTGCCGCAGTGTGTTGACCGCCTGTTTACGTCCATTAAAGATCTAGAGAAAGGTGGCTCCAAGGTATCAGTCTTCATTAGCTTTATGGAGATATACCAAGAGCACGTTCGGGACCTTGGCAAGGCTGTTTCTCGCCTTCAAGAGACAGGTGTGTCAAATTGGCATGAACTGTGCTGATTCACCTACCTCCTGTGAACGACTTGAATCAGCTCGTGAGCAGTGTCAAGCGTTCTTACTGTAATCCTCACATATGTGTGTCTTCGGTTGCCTTAGAGGGTCTGAAGCTGGCAACGAGTTCTGGTTCAAGGCCCTCAAGTGGACGGCCCCCAAGACCACCCAGCGCGGCAACCAGGCGCATACTTGAAGACCTGGCGCAAGAAAGCTTGGACATCATCGAAGACACCGAGGGCAAAACCGTAGTGCGAGGCCTCACATACATCGAGGTGTCAAGCGCAGTAGAAGCTGCCACACTGTTATCAGGAGGGACGAGCCTCAGAGCCACTGCAGCCACGGAACAGAACGATGTATCTTCGCGTTCTCACACCATATTCACAGTATCTGTGATCAACTATGGTTCCAGTTCCAGGGCTGAATCTGGTGTGTTCTGGGATCCCTTCGTCTGAAAGTCTCCTCACGATTCAGCAAACTGTGCAAAGAGGTTAGCAGTGCAGAACAGAGACTGTGTACATGAGACGTTTTCAGGGGTCACTGAAGCACCCCTGGTAGGGTGCTTGCACATGGTGGACCTGGCTGGCAGTGAAGATCTGCGCCGGAGTGGCAGCGGTTGTGAGGAACAGCGCCTTGCAGAGGCTCGTTCAATCAACAGCAGTCTTTCTACACTTGGGAAGGTGGTTATGTTGCTGGGCTCAGGCGTAGGCTCCCCAGCATCCCATGTTCCCTTCCGGGACAGCAAGCTGACCCGAATCCTGAAAGTGAGCAATCTGACACCTCCTGTGTATCTTCAATTTCCAACGAACACTGCGCTGTGTTTCCTGCACCTCCCGCAGCCGCTTCTTTGTAGCAAAGCACAGTTACCACTTGGATCATTCTGTTAGGATGCCACAAGATGGCGTTCTCAGTGCAACCAGGATTCCTGTCTTGCAGCTGAAAGGTGTGCAGAATGAAGTCCTGTACACTATGCAGGACTCGTTGAGTGGAAACTGCCTCACACACTTGCTAGCATGCATCTATCCAACACCTCGAAATTGTCGCGAGTGCATGTCCACCCTTCAGTTTGCACTCCGCTGTGTGAACGTCAAGACTGCTCCGGTTGTCAACACAATAGCCCCTGCATCCATGCTCACTGCAGATCCCAATGCCAACACTATCATTGCCGAGCTGAGACAAGAAATCTCTGACCTCCAACAAGAACTGGACAACACGCACGCCCACTATCAGAAGCTTCTGGAAAACTCCAAGACAGGTCACTTGGACTATGGCCCGATAGAGCGTGCCGGGGACTCTAAAGTGGAGGGCATGGTGGCAGCAGGTGATGGGGGAGCAGCAGTACAGCCTGGGGCGGCATCAGGCAGTGTGCAAGACAGCATGGGACCAGGTAGCAGTGGTGCTGCACCGGGGCAAGTAGGGGAAGAAGCTGCTGTAGCACCATCTGAGAGAGCTGCAGTACGTGCAGCTTCAATGGCACAACGTGCTGAAACGATTAAGCACAGGAATGGTGCTGCGGGCAGGGGCCATGGGTCTGGACAGGAGCATAACTGGTCTCATCAAGTCAGGTACAGAACTCAGGAACCTTTCCCTGCTCCTTGGCGAAAGAATATGCATGCACTTTCCACATGATCTGATGCATACAGCTTGCCTGAGGTGAACATGTGAGGGAACAGACGCCTGCTACCAAGCCGTGCTTCACAGTGACATGAGAGCATGGTGTTTAGGAGCTTGGAGTCGCAACTGGACACAACCAAATGGAAGCTGGATGAAGTCACAAACCAGCTGCGCACATTGAAAGATGATCATGAGCAGTTGCTGCAGTACTCAAGCTACAACAGTGGCAAGGCTGCAGCTTCCCAGAGCCGAAGCGCAGCTGCAATCCGAAAGCTCAAGGATGAGCTGCAACAGATCACCGAAGACCGCAGAAATGAGAGCGCTGCAGCGGCAGAGGCAGCTGCTGAGGACCGAGCCTGTCTGCTCAAGCAGCTAGATACTCTGACGAGGTACGTGGAGGGTTGAGAGGCCAAACAACACTCACATGCAAACACAGTGCTTGGTGGTTCAATTCCTATCATGACCTTATAGTTTCTACTTTTAACAAGCAAACACGCACACACACACACACACACACACACACACACACACACACACACACACATATGCTGCATGCATGAGATAGGCAGCAGGCCGGCCTAGGCCAACAGAGCAGTTTTTGGAGCCAGGTATCATGTGGTGCCTGTCTTTACCTTCTGGTTCTCGCTTTCGAGCACACACATCAATGCATGTGCAGCAGTGGTCCTTTCTTGTTTCCTCAGCTCGCATCCTATTTGCTACCCTGTGGCACTCTCAACTGCCACAGGCGATAAAACGAGCTTGTGCATTTGCTTTCAGCGATCTTGTGAGTCTGGTAAACGCAGTAGCTGCCGATGCTGTCATTTCAGTGTAGTATACTTTGGAGTAATGTTCTGGGAATTGCTTGGTGATGCTGCTGTTGTGTCATTCCAGTGAAGTGATGAAGTGGTTCATGCATGGTGTGTCTATCTTCTTGGGTTCTTGCCGATTCAATGCCTTATTACCAGGCAAACATGATGACCTTACTTTACACTATTTCGACACCAAGGCTATGGCCTTCTGCCACAGGCACAATACGCAGCTAATCAAGAGTGTTCCAGAGCTGTTCAACAAGCACCAAAGTGATAGTGACGTGGCTGCTATGAAGTCAGAAGAAAAGGAGAAGCAGCTACGTACATGGTTTGAGTCTACCATTGCAGAAATGGAGGCCCATGTTGCACGCAGGCTTGAGCATGCAGACAATGCGACAGAGCAAGCCAAAAAGGAGCTTGCTCAACAAGCAAATGCACTAAAGAAGCAGGTCATGGATGCAACAGAAACGTGCAACAGGGTGGTGTGCCTCGATGTTGTTTGCTCAATGAAGATGAATGACAGCTACGGGCGCATGGGCTTCAGAAGCTGCATGCCAAGATGCGTCCTCAATACACTCCCCAATACCAAGCGCTCTCATTGATGTAGGACACGGAGTGGCAACAGGAAGTAGGAGTGCTGTGGCAGTACTGTGACCGTCTCGCTGCACTGGTGGACCTCATGGCGGCAGGTGCTGTGAAGAAGCCTGCACAGCCCCCTCCAAGCACACTGCCCCGAAAATCTGACTTTGTTCCCACCCTGACCTGCATTATCAATGGTGCAACGTCCAAGAGCTTGAAAAGTAATAAAGATCTGAGCTCTGAGGCAAAGTACGAAGATCCAGGAAGGATGGATGCGGTCACCCTCAAACGGACGCTGCGGGCGGTGTCAGCTGTGGAGTCATATCTTGCAAACAGTGGGCGGCTAGCTCTTGATCTCTCAGGAGATGCCCTTGCTGATCTTGGTACATCCATCAGCAACAGCACTGGTGTGCCTACTCTTGGCGTCTGGCCCGATCATCCTTTTTCGCTCATTTCCCAGGATCGTCGATAGTATCGCTACATGCCTCTGGTCTCAGCGTTCTGCAGCGAAATTTGCAGGGGAGAAATACTCGACAGGCACTGGAGAGGGTACCAGTGAGGCAGTTGAACGATCTGTGGGGCCAGGGTGGATCCTTGCAATAAACAAGGTGAATGCTGAGCTTGAAAATTCAAGGCAGCATTGCAGTCTGCTGCAGCAGCAGAACATGGATCTAAAGGATGAACTGTTGGAGCGCCTTCCTGAGGCCAATCAGTTGCACAAGTGTCGCAAGCAGGTACCTTGCTCCTCATCAGGATAAATCTCCCCAAACGTTCTGAACACGGACAGTACCAAAAGCCATCAGCTGACATCTTTCTTTCAGGTGCTTTGAACAGAATGATACATCACTGCAGACCATCACACACTGTCTTGCACACTGACAACAGCAGTGGCTGACTGCCCAAAACATGTCTTTATCATGACATCGACTTGCACACTGCAGCGTGTCGAGGCTTGCGCCTGTAAGCCTTGAGTGCTAAGCATGCATGCCTCGAATCATCCTACAACATGTATGCAAGCCTGCAGGAGGAAGATGAAGCTGCACGGGTTCCTCAGCTGAAGCAAGATGCAGAAAGCTGCAGGGCACTGCTGATCAAAGAGCAGGCAAACCACAATGCAACACAAGCTGCGCTGCAGTCTGCGCAGAGACGCCTGCGAAGCCGACACCTGGACTCTTACCACGCTCCTGCACACACCCCTGACTCGACATTGCGTCCATGCAGTGCACCCCTGTCCCGACCACCCAAAGTTTTCCAGTGCCAGCGTGGCGTGAATTCACTTCAGCAGCGGCCTGGTACCGCACAAGTGCCTTGCTCGCCCGCCTCTTACGCCCCAACGAATTATCGAAATGCAACTCGCAGGAGAGTATCTTCCAGTAGAGCTCATACAGGGGCTCTGCAGCACAGTTTGGGGCAACTAAACCCAAACGGTATGAAGTCAGTATCGGATGGCCTTCAGGGCTGCTTCAAGAGTACTCCAGGTGAAATTGGAGGACCTGGAAAACCTGTTGGTAATACAGTGAAGCGAACTGGATGCCAGGACACGCCTTATAATAGGCATGCGTACACTGTTGTAGAAGACCTTGTGAAACAGTGTCCGGCAACAATCAGGGCGCAAAGGTCACAGTCGCGCGCAAGGAGTGCATGCCCCACATGAAAACATTATTCAGAGGCAGTTTGGAGTGGCAGGATGTTTTGGGTGCAGTGGGTGCTGATCAGGTAGACGTTGTAGAGATGCCAGACATGGCCTGGGACAATACAGACGTGGTCAATGCTGCTGCTGTTGCATCCACTGTAACGATAAAACAACATGAACAAACAAATCTGGGTTCATTGTCTGTCTATGTATGTACACTATGTGAGCAGAAAATAACCAACATACAGGGTCCTGCAAGCCACCAAGAAGCACCTCTGTCCTGCATCCAGACGAAAATCCATCGGAGGCAACAGCCACTCCGCCCACACAGGCAACTCTGTTCGGAACTATCACGTAACCGGATGGCTATGCTGTGAAGAATCTACGTTCGGAAGCAACAGAGGTGTTACTTGGGAGTTTGTGATGTTTCTGTTTCGGAAATGTCTCCAAAACGTCACATTGAATCTGTCGATGACATCACATGCAGCTAAGGTCAGCGTATCAAGCAGAGAACTCGAATGGCGTGATTGAGTTGAGTCAAAGAGAGACGTGCGGTGCTCACGTTGCGTGATCATTGCGTGCATTCTTCTGGTGTCCCAGATACAGATACAGAGATAGCTGTAGTCGATCATAATAATGACAGAGCCAAGTGCTGATACTAAGGCTGGTGATGTCGTTATGCTGGATGCCGATGCGTCGAAGGATGCTCCAGTTGCCGATGAACCAATGACAGGCACTGCCAGCGAGACAGGTGAAGCGCCAGTAGAGCCGAGCGCTGAAGCCGATGATGCTCCGGCAGAACCCAAGATGGTGCTGTTTTCTTCGCTATAAACATGTCTGACTGTTTTTGTCGTGTGGCGTACATGAAGGAAGCATGTTTCCTCGAGCAGGTTGCCCCGGAGGTGAAAGCAGATCTCATGGAGCAGATGGTCGACATGGGATTCTCCAAGGAGAGGTCTTTAAGAGCGGTGTGCAGCTTTCTCTGTGCTGTCCTCTCCTTGTCTGCGTGAACCAGTCACTCCTTCTGAACGAGTGCTTTCGGGCTCTGTGATGGTCGGATAGTAGTTCGCTCTAGCATTGAATAGAGTTTTTAAAGACAACAATGCGGCTGTTTGCTGCAGATCCATTTCTCTGGCAACAGCACTCTCGAGGGCGCCATGAACTGGCTAGATGAGCATCAGACCGATGCAGACATAGACGAGCCACTGCTTGTTCCTGAGGGTGGTGATGTATGATCCTCTTGCTCTCTTTCTGTGTATGCTATTTCATCTTCTCAACTGCCATGAAGGGGATTGTACGTTTATTGAACTGTGCTCATGTGTGTCTGCCGTTACGCACTACACAGCAGCGGCACACTTTGCAGACTACCAAAGAGAAAAGGAAGCTTACACCTGAGGAGGCGAAAGCAAAAGCTGCAGAGCTCCAGGTGAGAGCAGTCTCCCAATCTTGTCATCACACTGTCCCCCATCTACCTACACACAGCACCTGCATTGCACGCTGCACCAACTCAAGGCACTGTTCTTGCATGACAGCAACTTGTTGTGCTCAGGCCAAAGCCAAAGCCCGCAGAGAAGCAGCAGAGAAAGAGACAGAAGCTCAGAGAGAGAAGATGAGAATCAATATGGGGAAGGAGATGGCTGCAGCGTATCGCCAGGAGCAGGAAACGAAGCTGCAACGCATGGCAGAGGAGCGCAAGAGGGACAAGGAAGAGATGGACGCCGCTCGTTCTAAATTGAAGGTCAAAATGGAGGAAGATAGGTATGCAGTGCGGCACGGACTGATGTGTACTACTACCCAGTACGCATCAGTAAGATGTTCCGCGTTTTCCTGTGCTTTGGTGTTGCTTTTTGAGTACTGTATGCACAGTCCAGTCTGGACTCCTTGGTCGCGAGTGCCCCCGAGAACAAGGCCAAGATACAACAACAGCCGAATTGGTGTTCGTGGTACTGTATGCGATGCTCTTCACTTGTACCCAAGCTTATTTGTGGTCGTGCGTTGAAAGGTGATGCATACAGGGCTGGGAAGTCCAGCTTGGTTGTAGATTATTGTCACTGCCCAAGTTCTTGCTCAGCTGCAATGGGAGCTTGTGAAGAGGTGCTGTAGGCCTTCTGTTGGGGTGACTGTTTCCCCACACAAGGCAGATACATGTACTAAGGAAGGGAAATGGGCACGAATTATAGTCTGAACGCACGTTAGATGGAGGAGCCAGGTAGCTGGAGATTGCGCAGGAGAGCCTCCCCGAGATGTGTCCCAGAAAAGAGGTGTTGCATCGGGACATGTACAAAAGTCTCGTTCAAATTCAACTTTTTTTCCACGTGCAAGGAATGCTGCAGGAAGGCCAGGAGAAGGAAGCTGGGGCTGCCAGAAGAGCTCACACCTGAAGAACTGGAGGAGGAGAAGCGCAAGGCAGAGGAGAAGGCTGCAGCAGAGGCCAAGAAGAAGCTTCCTGTGAAGCCGGTGACACGTTTGAACAAAATGCGTGATATTCTGGTGACAATGAAGAAGGCCGGCCTTGTAGAGGTGCTGCTGCTTCGTTTTATCTGCACAGCATGATCTTGTTTCAGCTTTTGTGTGGTCTGATGCTCCCAAAGATTGCCTGCAAGTGACGGTGTCACCGGGCCAGCTGGGTGACCCATTTGTTTCTGTGCTTGTCACGTCTTGAAGCAGGCAGTAGGAGCTCAGATTGTAAGCTTAATTGTCTCCTGCATGTCGTTGTGATCGCTTGCAACATCTTCCAGATCTTGCTGGGCAGGGTCCTTGGGGCCCGCAGTTAACAATACTGTGTGGCATGATGGCGTCAACACCTGGAACTGTGGCACAAGTACCCTGTAAAAGGCTTCCGTGCGAATTTCTCTCTGTCCTTTAGCTACCGTAAGTACGCAAAGCAGTGGAAAAGCAACATAACGATTTTTTCTATTTTCGCGAGTAACGCACCCCCGATAATAAATTTCAGACGCTTTTTAGGAACTTTTTTCACTCTGTTCAAACCCCCCCCCTTGGAAAATGTAACGTACTTCGCTGTTGACAGGAAGTTTTCAACCGCCCCCCTTTGAATCTAAACATGTAACGCAACGCTTAGCACATGAGTTCCTTCCTTGAAGCTCGCAATAGCATTCTTAAACGCAGACTGTACTAGTATTGCTACTGGATCTGGAGGAGGCTTAGGCTTTGGTGGCTTAGAATTCATGTTAGCAATGGCACTGTGAGTATCACTAGGGTCTGACATGTTTGCCTGCCTGGTGCACACTGTGTACAGCATTGTTTGACTGTAACGCTGCACTGTACATTCCAACCCCCCTTGGAATATAACGTTACGGTATGAGTGGTTTTGGAAAGTTTGTCAAACCCCCCCTTTGGTGCAACGTAACGAATTTTGGTGTTTTTGGGGTTTTTTCAAACCCCCCCCCCCCTTTGGAGAAACGTAACGGTCTGCGCTGTTTTTTTCCATTGCTGTGCGTACTTACGATATAATGAAGCTCGGCGCTGTCGAGTGGCATGCAAAACTTTTGTGATTGTGCTCTGGTGTTGTTTGAGTGAAGTGGTGGTTATCGGGCATGTTGCGTCTACCTATATGAGTTCTTGCCCTGCATCTGCCTTTGTTGCTTGCTAGGAGAAACGGTGGCTTTTGGGGCTGAACATTTTACCCTAATAGCCAAGAATGGAGGCGTGCAGGCCAAATTTCATTCATGCTGCAAGACCTTGACAGCGTACTGCCGGAACGTGTACTCGAACCTTGAGGACGACAGCAAGCGCAGGATCAACTGCTCCAACAAAGCCTTCCAGGAGCGGGTTGCCAGTGTGCCTGGGGGTGTCGAGTTCCTCAACGAAGTCGGGTTCAAGGTGTGCACTCTTGGCGGTGCTGGGCCTTCGTGTTTGTGGGTGTGTGTCTCTGTGTCTCTGTGTGTGTGTGTGTTAAAAAATAGAAACTATAAGGTGATGATAGGTTTCGAACCAGCGATCACTAGGCCCAAAGGCACAAATCCAAAGTACACACACAATCAATCAACAAGCACATCCATGCCCTCCACCTGTGTGTGTGTGTGTGTGTGTGTGTGTGTGTGTGTGTGTGTGTGTGTGTGTGTGTGTGTGTGTGTTACTCTGTTGCGGGAACTGCGCTG
>JAUMHD010027625.1:0-33447 GCA_032359135.1 Ulvella scutata
GTGAAGTGGATGTTTTGTGTTAGTTGCTTTTGGCTATTTGGGTTCATGCCTATTCAATACCTTTCCGGTTTGTAAACTTCTAAGCGCTTGTCAGGATAGCTTCCCATAAAGCGGAGGGGAGCAGAGTGCTTGCACCCTAACTCTTGGCTTCCTGTCTCGTACATCGCCTTGAAGAAAAATACACCGATCGGTTCAGGGGCATGCCATCGGTAGCTTACGGGGTTGCGGGGGGTGGGGGGGTCATCAACCCCCCCCTGAGGAACAATTACTCACATTTATCCCCCCCCCCCCCTCCCCAGAGCTTCCGGGAGGGGGGGGGGTGGGGGGGGCATCAACCCCCGCCGCCTACCCCCTCACACCCCCACCTACCCCTGAGGTGGCGCTGCATTGCGGTTCCTGTAAGTGAAGGTCAGCTGCAAGTGTCAGGCTCATGACGTGGACCCTGATCAGGCAGATTCTTTCGGTTTCAGTGCCGATCGGGAGCATAAGGTTGGCCCGGATGTTTCTTTCCTTGTCCTGTCCCGCCGGGGGTGCTGAGGCCGAGGCCTTTCTTGGGAATTTAGTGGCTCCCGCTGACCTTTTTTTTGCTTTCAAGTAAGAAAACTAAAATATTAGGTGACTACTCCATACTCATTCTATACTCATTTTGAGTTTCGGCCTCAGCGCCACAGTGGCGGAACTTATGCAATTCGTTTGTGAAAGGGTAGCAACTCCATCTGTCAGTCTGGGGTTCAACTGTATGACCGTGCCAGTGGCCATGCATTCAGGCCATGCATTCAGGCCTGGCCTGCTGTTTTCGACGGTTGGCACGGAGTGTTGTGGATGTGTAGTTGTGTCAGTTCGGCTCCCCATGCTATTTTGGTGCATTTGCCTATGCTTTGCTGCCGCCTAGGCTGCGTTTCTTTGTGTTGGTTCATCATGCATATGAATGGGCGACGTTACATAAGCTGTGAAGCTGCAACCCTACGAATCCGCTAAAAGAAACATGCGAGACCCGAAAGAAACATCAATTGTTCGATCGTGAGTAGAAGCCACATGCTCCCCTTGCACACCCGATAGATTTCATGCGCACGTGGTACACGGCAATTGTTCAAGTGCCTGTAATTGATGCTGGAGATATATCTCGAGGCACATCATTCAGATACTCAAGTCTGGGCGCATTCGTGAATCTTGCGTAAACTTGAACGGTGCCTCCTGTTATCATTCAGAGAGTTTCTTACCATCAGTGCCCAAATGTTTGTACACTAGCTCCATAGGAGAAGGCGAATAGCGCTACAAGTGACGCTGCCGCAAGCTCCTTCCAAAGCCCTGAGTACACGGGGACACTACAGACAGCGCAGGTTTGTCATCCATTCTTTAAATTGCAGAGTATTGATTGGCTGTATGTTGTAGGATAACGCGCAGAGCACGCTGTGCCCTGGCGCAAGCTGTTCTGTCCAAGAAATGTTCAAATGCGTTCAATTGATTGCACTGTACGTGCTGACCGCATATAGCCTCGAGTTCATGGCTGCAGGAGACAATTACAAATAGCTTTGCTTTCTAAGGGCTGGCTGCGTCTCTTTAGCGCGTGGGAGGCCACTAAGACGGCCGCACGCTTGCTTGCAGGAGCAGGTTTTAGGTTTCGGAACAGCCCTCGCCAAGATTCGTGCACTCCTGGTGAAGTTGTAAGCCCATACAAGGGAGTCTTGATGAATGTGCGTTCTGATTTCCGTGCTACCTCTGGATCGTTGAACAACGGTGAACCGCTGGTTGTGACGTTGCGGCGGTCGGAGCATGCCGTATGCGTCGAGTCAACGGCTGAGAATGCACAAGCCTTACAGCACAGACATCAATTCCTATCATGTTTGTGCGCATGTCTGTGTTTGAGTGCAGATTTCCACATGTATACCGCATACCATGGCAGAAGAGGGCTACACAATCCAGCCCTTCCAGGCAACACACTGGCACGAACAAGCCTGGAAAGACGACAATGCAGGTACCTCACATCACATGATGAATTCTTCGATAATTTGCCACGCTGTGAAGCGTGCATTGGAGCAGGATCTCCCCCCACAAACCGGCAAAACACAAAAGCGCGAGAACTTGAAGCCGCTACAGGAAACCAGTGATATTGGTTTCCATCACAAGTCCGGAGTGCCCGGTGTGCAGCTCCAGTATGGCGATGACATTGCGGATACGCGCGTCCAACTAGCCTGGGCACATAACAAAGTCAGGATGCTCGCCGAACAGCTACGAGCGGCCAGAGAACAGTGCACACAGCTACAGACAGCATCCAATTCTGTTCCATTGATGGAGGTGAGTACTGTTTCTGCTGCTATGCCTGATACTATCTCAGTCTTGTATGAATTCTGCGAATCAGTCAACCGGCTCTTCCACCTCGAGACCAAACAACACTACAGATCCGAACTGCATCAACTCCATGGTAGCTAACATAGTAGTCGATGGAGTGTACGTGAGGTCCGAGGGATGAATGCAGGGTCTCTCAGGAATGTTGCCTGATGAGCTTCAATCCGAAGACTGCAGCACAGCAGCTGCCTCCCAGCTCGCTCTCCCTGCAGGCTCACACTCCCAGGGCCATGGCCCACTCCCTCCTCCACCAATTCACTGGGGCGGCCCCGACAGCCCCCCTGAGACCCTTCAAGACGAGCCAGTCTCAATGCATGGAAAGGGCAGTGTGCATGATGGAATGTGGGCCTCCACAGCACCGGCAAGAGGCTCAGAAAGCACTCTGTCCAGTGGGGAAATTCGCGACTATTGTGATGCTGAAGTTGGGGAGGTGGAGCTAACCTCAGGTGTACACTGTCCACCTGTGCCCGTCCAACGATCCCAGCAGCAGGTACGCACCCCTATAGCCACATATTATGTGCATTGGAATTCAAACAGTCGCGCATTTGAATTGTCACGCAAGGTTATGACGCCAAGAAAGAGCATTATCGTGCACAACAGTTCCAAAGTCACAATCTGGATCGCGGGGAACATACATGGTGTCAGAACAGCGTATCACTCGTATCTTAGCTTGTGAACTACCGCAAGACTGAGTGTTCATACATGTCGAGTGCATGTTCATGAAAATAAAGTTAGTGTTGTACACGTGGCCCCTCCCTCTCTTGATTGTCTGCAGTGAACGACGAATGCTATGAAGCGAAACGGCGACAAGTGGGGCTGCCACGCTAGTACAGATAAATGTGTTAAGTCACAGGCATATTTCCGTAGCATGGCTCATGTGTCAGAAAATTATACCATGACAACTTACCTTGACCTCGCACAAACGACACAGGACATGCCACTACCGAAGGAACGACAGAGAATCAAGCTAGCCTCTCTGCCCACATGGTGCACCAAGCCATCATACTTGAGTATAGGGACTGTTGAAGCCGGGGGAATGCGCCACCAACGTCCTCTTAGAGTAAGGGAGAATATCAAACATCCCTACGGCACTAACTCACTGCTTCATCAATTACACAGCTGCAGTACTGCAGAGTGGCGGATATTTTGTGTTAGTGGCTTTTGCCTATTTTGGGTCATTCCGATTCACAACCTTTCCGGTTTGTAAAGAAATTACGCAATGTCAAACACATTGTTGCTGGGTTATCATGCATACCTGCTCATCAACAGTAACGCCCTGCTGCAGGATCTGAGTAGTGCAACAGACCTTGTTGCTCATCTTGCATGCATACCTGCTCATCAACAGTAACAGACCTTGTTGCTGGGTTATCATGCATACCTGCTCATCAACAGTAACGCCCTGCTGCAGGATCTGAGCAGTGTAACAGACCTCGCAGCCCTGGCCACCCTTCTAAGCACCTCCTACCGAGGCCATGTCTGCAACCTTGGCAACCGCACAGTCCTCACACCAGCCTCCTCAACTGCCGGCAGCGCTGCCTGGCGCAGCGTGCCACTGTGGCCGGTGCGAGTCTCAGGGGACCAAGAAAAACACTTTGAGTTGCGGCCGTGCGCTGCAGAGAGCATGCTGTGCACAGTGTCTGGGGCGCACACGCAAATCAGCTGCGGGGACTTGAAGCTGGCACCAGGGGCCACCCTCGTGTTTGATGCCTCCTGCGCGGATGTAGTTGTCAGCACCACAAAGATCGCCGGTGCGCACACCCCCCAGCTGCTCCAGTGCGATAAAGTGTGGGGGGTATAGCGGGCAGTATACCCCCCAAACGCGGCAGTATACCCCCCACACGCGGCTGTATACCCCCCACACGCCGCATTATACCCCCCACACGCGGCAGTATACCCCCCACACGCGGTATTATAACCCCCCACACGTGGCAGTTTACCCTCCACATGATGCCGCGTTACCCCCCCGCATGCTGCAGCGTAGATTGCCTTGCGTTCCGTTGCATTGAGAGCTTCTGCGACCATCATGGCGGTCCCGGCAGCCTTTGGGCTTGCCTTCCTGGTCCCTTCTGGTCCGGAGGTATATGTCATGTCCCACCCCTGTGCGGGTGCTGAGTCTGCCCTTCTTTTGTATGGCGAAATTCCTGATTAGCTTCCTTTTTGGGGGGATTGTGGGGTGTACCGCTGCATCAGTTTTGTGGTGCAAATACGACATCCTTTATGGGGGCAGGCTCATCACGAGACTTTATGAGACGCAGTCCCTCCCAGTTCTGATGTGTGGCCTAAGGGCCCTGAAACTCCCCCCTCCTTTCTGATACCAACATCCTGCGCGGCTGCAGCAGCACCAGCAGCAGCACCGCCGCCTTTCCCTTAACTACTGCACCACAGCAACCTCCGCCGGCATCCCCCTCTCCCCCACCTCCACCAGCCCCCAGTAGCCCCATAGCCCTTGTTCTAATTGTCAGAACCAATATTTCTAACCCACCAAATCAGTTGCAACTCTATCTCACATACCCCATGCATGCAGATGGATTAGTCGTCTGCTACGGCAAAGGTTGCAACGTAACCTTCGAAGACGTCAAGTTCTGTAGATGCACAGTGGTCGCGCTCGACGGCGCGCAAGTCACCCTCACCACCTCCACCTTTCAAAACGCCTCCGCAGGTATTGCCTTACTGGCATCCGGCAACAACACCATGGTCAGTATGCATGGAGGATCCATCACCAACGGTGCACAGGGCGCGTTGGTCCAATCAGGCGCACAACTCGTTGCTTCCTCAGTCACGATAACACGATCAACTTCAGTCGGCGTTGACGTAAAAGATGAGTCCTCCTTCGCAAGTCTCGTGGACTGCGACATGCATGACTTCGTATACCAACAGGTGGTGGCAGGAACAGACGGTATCGGAGTTCGCGCGCGACACAACAGCTCCGTTGAGCTGGCATCGCTTACGCTCTCTGGTATGTTTCACGGCGTGTGTGTAACGGGAGCCACCGCCACAGTATTTGGCTGCAAAATCTCCAACACATTCAACTCTTCAGTTATGTTTGAGCGCGCCGCCTCCGGAACTGTTACCGACTGCGTTCTGAAGGGCTCCCAGAAGGTGTGCGGGTTGTGTGTTTGCGGCACTGGCAGCACAGTCACTGCGAGAGCATGCACCGTGTCAAGCCATGCATACTCCGGAGTTGTTGTCCTCAAAGGAGGGGTCATGACGGCGGACTCATGCATGAGCTCCATGAATAGGTACGAAGGGTACTACGTACACGACGCAGGAAGCGCGTTGACGTTAAAAAACTGCTCCAGTGACCACGATCTGCGTGGGTGCGGAGTTCAGGGGTCCGGGGCAACCCTCACAGTGGAAGGCAGCACGATTTCAGACTCAACCTGTGACGGTTTAAAAGCCTGGAGCTCAGGGGTGGCTGTGTTGAGGAACTGTACGCTACACAACTGTAACCGGGATGGGGTTCTGGTGCATGACGCGGGGTCAAGGATCGAGATGCATGACTGCACGGTGTCGTCCCCAAGCCACCACTGCGTGGCTGCTAGGTTTGGGGGGTTCCTGCAGGCTACAGGGTGCACGTTGAGCAAGGCGGCGACTGGTTGTGGAATCCGTGCGAGTGGGAACGGCAGCGACGTTGAGGTTGAGGACTGCACGCTGCGCGAGAACGCTGTGCATGCTGCGCTGGCCACCGACGAAGCATGCGTGGATGTGAGCAGTTGTCGTAGTGTTGGTAATAAAAAGACTGCGTTTATGGTGTGGACTAAAGCGCAGCTGTCGGTTACTGATAGTACCAGTGAGGCGGATGGTGGCGTAGGGGGCGTGGACGAGGAGGGTGTGCTATGCATGGAGGGTATAAAGGTGCACATGGAAGGGAAGAAGAGGGAGACGGTTGATGGTGGTGGCCGGGAGGAGAAGAAGGAATGCATGAGAAGTCTGTACATTATGTTATAGTCTCTTATGTTTGGCCGTTATAGGCTCTTATGTTTGGCCACTCTTCCGTTCTAGGCTCTTATGTTTGGCGGTTTTATGGGCAAGTACAAGAATGACGTGATCGAATAAGATACCTTGGCTGCGCATTGCACCTTGTAGTGATCCTGAGGAGATGTAGACAGATGTGTCATGTTATGTTCTATGATGTTTTGTACGCGTGCTTGGCATTTGTGGCGAGAAACTGTTGTGTAACCTTGGATTCCTTACTTGCATGCGAAGTGGTTCAAACAGCAGCATTGATCACCTGTACCCTTCTACTACGAGCCACAACGTGTCCCTGAAGCAAGCAGCCGCAACCAGCGCCAAAAAACAGTTGAAAACCAATCTACACCAACTTAAGAGAGAGAGATGCAGCCAACCATACTGCTCCGACTCAAAGCCTGTCTAATGCAGCAGCTGGCCCACCTTCCCAACTGCGGACTACCGCATGCATACACCCTCGACCATTGTCGCAACGCTTTGCTGTCCCCCCCAACCAACACACTCCATCACAGCCCCCCTTCAAGACCGCCACAGTCAACGTAAACGCACTCCACAAAAGAACAGAACCCAGAACACCAAAACCTTGATTTTGAGACGCGCCCGTGTTGATGCGATCTCGTCTTTTCACACCCTTCACAGCAAACCCCTCTTCAGCACAACACCCGTGGCATGCAGGAGGGGCTGAGAAGGCGCAGGGGAAAGACTAGGCTACAGCAGTACAAGGTGAAAAAAGCAGGCACCACCCTCCTCCAGGCAGGCAGGCAGGGGGATGCCCGCAGCGATGCCGGTGCCTCCCGGGAAAAAATTTAGTGCTTCCTCAAAAAGCATTTCATTATTTGCAGAAAATGCAGTCTCCGCCGTTCCTCCCCCTGCTTCTCTGGGTCCTCTTACTAGTAAGCAAACGTTGCACGCGGTGATGACTGTTGCCACCCTCCCCCCCCCCCCCCCACACACACAGAGACACAGAAATAGACAGACAGACAATAAGACACACACACCACACAACATCCCTTACTCTCTGAGTGCCTGCTCGGACTGCCTTTGATCTTGCACCTAATCTTCCCACAAGGATGTTCGTGTGCGCACCCCTGTCACCACTACACCCCTGTAGCCACTGCACATTTCTTGGGAGACATCTCTGCAGCCCACCCCCTCACCACGCTATGGCATGCTCAACCTTTCACTGTACACAGAACGTGACTCAGGCCTGAGCAGAATGCAAGGAACGTCCACACCAGGGTACGTTATTTCTATACTACGCTATAATATGCGGTGACAAGTCGCTGCCTGCACAAATACTGTGCTTTATGATGCAGTTCGCACCATGCAGACTCACCGCACTATGCTGGCCGAGTGCAGATGAATCTGACGCGTTCAGCCCCTCCCCCCCCCCTCCTCATCGGCTGCCCCCTTCCTTTGGGTGGAGAGGGCGCTGCGGCACGAAAGGGGGGGGGGCGCAGAGCCCGCCCCCCCCTCCCCCCCCAACCCCCAATGCCGCCGACCCCCCCCCCCCCCGTAACCCCCAAGGCTGCCGATCCCAGCATCCCCCCCCTAACCCCCAAGGCCGCCGATCACAGCGTCCCCACTATCTAAATGGGCTACCCCCCTGCCCCAGCACACCCCAACATACCCACGTTGATACAATATGCACAAGAGCCTGTAAAGTGCGAATCAGTTGTCCCTGTAGACACCCACAACGCCAAGTGGACGCGGCACGAGCAGATGAGCCAGAGTGCTGGAGCCCGAGCAGGTGCAGCTACTTCATACGTGGCTCATCACATATCAAGCGCTGCGAGTGGCTCATCGCAGAACTCTTCATGTGTAGCTGACCACATGTCCAGCACTGTGAGTGGCTCACAGAGGCATACACAGCAGCCCCACACTGAGGGACACTGCAGCAGCAGCAGCAGCAGCAGCAGAGGTGAAGCTGTACAGTGGCCTTGAGCTCGAAACGTCCGTCACTGCATCACAACAGCTGTCACATACAACCTTCAGCACCTCATCCCTGCATTTTGTTGCCCGCTAGCACCTGGAGCAGGCGCAGAAAGTCTGGCAGACCAGCCCGAGGTTAAGGCAAAGAACCCTTTGCCTTAAGCAATGCAGTGTTTGCTGTTAGAAGCAGCAATGCTGACTAGAAGCAGTGATGTAACATGCATTCTAGTACACATTCACAGTGTTGCTTCTACCAGTACCAGTTACGAAACCAAGGTTGCAGACTATCTCTGAGATACTGAGACACGTAGCGCTACACGTCTCCGGTGCCAGTGACCTTGATTTAATCAACACCCCTGCGTGCCCCATCGTTCCCGAATCTACACCCCCCTACAAGAATGGAACCTGTGACCTCCCGGATGGCTCTGGTCGATGACAACCACGTCTACTATGACCACTGAGGGTCAAGGTCCACGACCATGTGTAGCGCTGCAGGATAGGTGCGCATGCATGCAGAGTATGCATTTGACAGTGGGCGCACCAATAGTTGAACTCTGCACGCCAGACTCAGGGGTGGAGGATGCCGCAACGCTGCTAGGAGTCGATGCTGTGGGAGAGGAGGAGGTGGGGGGGGTGGTGGTGGTGTTGGTGGCATTGGTGGCGTTGGCGCTGCTGGGTGCGGACGCAGGAGCATTCGCAGTTGCTTCCACTGCATGCATATGACGTCATCATAAGCACTAGGGTTCAAACACCGGCTGTTTCAGAAGAAGCATTGCATGCATGCACGTGTAGCACTCCAGATGGATCGCATGCACGAGGAGCTTGTGTGCAGCCAAAACTGAATGAACCCTCCTCGCTCCAAAACAATCCGTAGGGTTCGGCCAAAACGCATGATATAACTAGCCGTCTCCGAACGAATGGCCTAGGCCTGGGGGCCAAAAACTATTATAAAACATACTTGGTTTCGTAAACCCAGAACGACAGCGACGCACCCTCGCAGTCTGCAGCATCCGTACAGAAGGTTCCAACGTTCCCAGCCGAAGCGTCCGGAGGGCCGAAAACGGGGGGAAAACCGGCTCCTAGATCATCGGAATCTGTTGTGGTGGCTGGTGGCGGCGCCGTCGCTTCGGCATCCACTGCAGGCAGCACTGGTGTCGTAGGGGGAACTGCCGTAGGCGCAACTGTCGCTGGTGGCGTAGGTGGCTCCTCGACCTCCACCGGCTCCACCACTGGGGGCTCGTCTTCCTGCATGCATGATGTGCGCTTTCGCATGCATGATCTGCATGCATTTGAGACACAGAAACGTATCCCTTGCAGGGTACAGATATTGAAACAGCCGTCGCCGTTGAGTATTTCCGTTCGGGGGATGGATGCGCCATAAACCCCATGCATTGTGAACCAACCTGGGCGCGGCGGGTGGGCTCGCAATGCATGGGTTCGTTGTTCGGGGACAACGCTATCAGATACACACCTCCTCGTCTTCCTCTTCTTCTTCGTCCTCCTCCTCCTCCTCCTCCTCCTCTTCGTCCTCTGGTTCCATGACCACAGGTGGTTCCACCACAGCCACAGGTGCAGGCGCTTCGGGGGCAACCGGTGGGGGTACGACCGGGGGGGGTGCGACTGGGGGGGGGACTACTGGCGGGGGTACGACTGGGGGGGGTACGACTGGGGGTACAACTGGCGGAGGAACAACTGGGGGAGGCATCTCGACTGGCGGTGGTGGGGCCGGGACTGTTGGCGGAGGAACCGCAGGCGGTGGTGGGGCTGGCGGTGGCGGGGCCGGGACCGTTGGTGGAGGAACTGCAGGCGGTGGTGGGGCTGGCGGTGGCGGGGCCGGGACCGTTGGTGGAGGATCATCGGCTACCACTGGTGGAAACTGCATTCACTCAAGTGTTTTTGCTTCCATAAACGACTTTTTGGGTGCATAAATGATTTCTTTTTTATTAATGAGCTTTTTATGAACGGCCTTCTGGGTGCTGCTACACACTTCGTGGTCCTCCACACATGAGGGCGCCTCCCCGCCCCCCCCCCCACACCCGGCCCACCCCCCCCTCGCCACCCTTCCACACATGAGGGCCCCTTCCCCCCCCCCTTCCCGCTGCGGCCCCTCCCCCACTCGCCACCACGCACACACCTCAACCTCATCGTCCTCCTCTTCCTCATAGTCCTCCACCTCGTAGTCCTCCTCCTCCTCCTGCGCATCCGTGACCGTCAACATTGCGACCACAGGTGGATCCTCATCCGCGTCCTGTGCGCTAATGATCGTCGGCATTGTGACCACAGGCTCCACCTCCTCCTCCTCCTCTTCCTCTTCAGCATCTACGGCCGTCGGGTTTGTGACCACTGCTGGCTCCTCCTCCTCCTCCTCCTCCTCCTCCTCTTCGTCCGCATCGAGCACTGTACATGCAGCCGCATGCTTGTATGTCATGCATCACGTGAACTGTGCTAAAGTTGAATTCAGGCCAAGGTTAATTATAATGTCCTGTATAGCCCACAAGGCTCCCAGAATACGTGTTCGCATCATCACAGAAGGTTGATCCACTTACAATATCTGCAGACACGTGAATTGTCCAAGGCTTGACTAGTTGTAATTGCGTGCTCGAGCGCATTCGCAGTACTTGGTTGTTGCATCGTACATATCACTAAGAGACACCCAACAGCTGTTCACAGAACACTACAAGCATCCCAGATACGCACGATAATCCAAAAATGCATCTGCTGATTGTGCTAGATCCCGTCCTGCAACTCTGCTAGCTATGCCGTAGCCAGTGTCGCGGACAGCAGCAGCGCTGATGGTACCTTCTCCAACAGACACTGAGGCGCTGCAAGTTATTCCTGCCTGAAGCAACGCCAGCAGCACTGCAGACTTCGAACACCTGTATCACTCAAACTTTGTCTGCGATCACATGTCACAGATCATTCATGGCACGCCGGCAAACGAACTGAGCTCTGAATCAGGCTGCACGTCACACACGGTGCAGGGAGCCTGGAGCAGTGAGCTGCGACCAGCATGTACATACTTCAAATCCGAGTGTGATGCTGAATTAATGTTGCGGAACACTTGATTGTTCAGGTATCGCGAACAAGCAAAAGCTGTTAAAAAGTGCGGACTGGCGAGTAACCATGCTAGCCAAACACGAGGACGTTGCATGACAGTGCTACCCGTGCTACAGTTACAGAGATTGAGGTTAGTAGCCAGTTCGCTCATGCCTCTACACAGCAGTCATTGGTAGGCATTCAGAGCTGCAGTGACGTACAGTGAACAGTGAAGTGCTGTACTGGCTGCACCAGCCGGCAACTTCAAACGCAAACCCTTTGCTGAAAGCCGCCATTTCAGGACAGTGAATCGCGTATACCATTCTTGCGCAGTGCGGATGTTCTCAGTGCGCAATCGCTTTTTTTGCCACACCTCGGTTCTGTTGCATACAATTTACTCATCTTTGTCCGCTGCCTGTTTTCGGGCTGCACAGCGACACTGAAACAGCGTAGATACGCCCACACCAGTACCGATTGTACTATACTTCTGTGCGCGTGTAGATGCGAGGGAGACACCGTGAGGATGGGTGGCAGTGTACACGGTTGGGGTCATCATCATGTAGCACAACACTAGCGTGACACCCATCACGTGCCGCACGATCACATGCTACGTAGCTTCGACTCATAAATATTGATGCACGGGGTGTGAACGGCACAGCTTAACCTGTGTAGTTCAGTTGGGCCAGTGCTGCAACGTCAAAATTTTCACCTGAAGCAATCAGCAAGGCGAATCGCCTGGCATATCAAAATGTGCACAACAAACAGAAAATTTATAGAACGTAAGTATGTGCGAGAGCAAAGTTAATCGTTACGGGAGTCTCAGCAGCAGCCATCTGTGGCATTTTTTCGTTCACGAGGTGGCAGCTGCTTGTGCAATTTCACACATACAGCACGCACAACATTCCAGTGACAGCACAGAGCAGCACCTGTTCATGGTTCTTTTCTTGGGATCTCGGGATTCAAAGGCGTTGGACGCTGAAGGGGCCAAGCAAATTGTCAGTCAAGCCTAGCTAGGCTACAGAATTGCAGCAAACTGATACTGATCGAGCGCCAACGCTTAAAAAGTGGAGCAGCATATTGCAACATGATTCTGTACTGTAGCGTTGAAGTGACGCGAATGGATGTGCACTGTGCAGTGCTGCATGCTGTGAACAGAATCACCGTTTATTTGCAATTGGTCATCATGATCAGTTGATCAGTTGCCACCTTCAGGAATGTTCAAACCAGCTGCAGGCAACCCCCCCCCCCCCCCCTTTCCAAATTGCTGGTGACCTGTTCCCCGACAAAATATAATCATATCTGGAAAGCTCGTTGTATCATTACCTGACTGTGGCCCACCCCCCCCCCCCCCCCGCTGCCTGCCTTTCCATGCGTCTTGCTCGTTCATGACGTCACGCCGCGATCGCGCTGTGTCGTCAGCTCTTACATGCATGATAGGCTGTCAGCCCTAGAATTGCAAACCTGGTCACCCTGGCGGTCAATGCAGTCGAAAAATAGAGCAATATGAAGGTTGCAGTGCCAGTTGAAGTTCTGGGTCGTTACTGAATCCAATTGCAATGGATCCACGATTACACCAAACATGTGCCGCAACCGAAACCATGACAGATAAAGAATACCATATGTAACAACGCATCTGTGATAAGTCTGTGATCAATCGATCAATTCTGGCGATCAATATATCATCTTGTGGACGACATATCTTATGATCCATGTTCCACAATAGTGACAGGTCGATGGAATTGGTGTGAAGGCAGTGCACTGATGCTTCTCCTTCTCTCCGTTCACGCCCAATCATCAATCTTTCGGATTCAATGTTGGTTCATCGAGCCACTGGTGCTAAAAGAAGAACACCCTGCCACCACAGCGCCTTCTTCTTCAACCCCCCCATGACTCCCCCACCCTCCACAGGAAGGTGGGGGGGGGTGTAAAGTTACAGGAATAACTCCATAGAATGGCTCATTCCGGATTAGCTTTCCCGATTAGCTTGTTTTTTTCATGTACCAGCAACTCATCGCATGTGTGTACAGTTACAGGCATGTTACAGGGGGGGGGGGGTTGCTGTTGTAACCAGCAGGAACAATTCGTGAATGATTGCTTGGCAGTGCTTGATTGACAACTCATCAATTACTATTGATGCATTCAATGTCTTCGCAATCTCATCCTCTGGACTTGAAATCGGCGGACGATGAGATCGTCTTTTGAGCAACATTCATGAGCACATCTGGGCACGATCACCCAAAACCAATTCAAAGTTCAAATGTATTGGCCAAAAACAGCAGGCCAAAACAGAAGGCCTCAAACACAAAATACACATATCAGTCTCGCTGCAGGCTTCCCGCCTCGTACTAATCAACTCCTCGATACGGAAAAAAAATAAAAACAAAGCTGACGCTAAAAGTGGCCTTTATAGTGAGCGGCAACATGCTGTGCTCAAACTTGCATCCACCTGCTCCTACACCCATCAACTCGACCTTGCGATACAGGTGACATCCCGAAAACTGTACATCAGATACTTTTTTCTACAAAAACAAAGTTCTCATCAGTGACCAAAATGGTTTCGCAGCGTAGGGAGAATCAGGGTTACTTGGACATGTGATAGGCAAACCCTACTGCATGCATTGCATGAGACGAGGTCTCTACTCAGCATCACCTGTAGCCACACTCATGGCAATGTTCCAAATGCGCTGAATTGTTTCATTTCTTGGGACTGAGAGGTACATTTTTCAGGGTGGTAGGCACCGGCACAATATGAGCAGAATTCCCGCCAAATATTTGGACAGTCCTACTGTATGACCGTAAACCGACGAGTGGATAACACCTGTAACCACAATTCGAGGCTACATTCAAATGCTTCGAGCGCAGAACCGCACGTCTAAACCGCCTGTAGCCACTCAACCCACACCCCGCCGCTAACCATACTTGTGGGTGCACATGCGAAGAGGTCTCTACTCTGCGCCACCTGTAGCCACACCCCACTGCTAACCAGACTTGTGAGTGCACATGCGCACGAGGACCCCTGCAGCCACACACCACGGCAGCGACCGCCGAATCAGCATTTCGTTACGGCTCGGCCTGCGGGTGGCTTCAGGGGTGCTGTTCGCGACCTGGTACAGCGCGGAGACCTTGCGGATCTGTAGCGCCAGAGAGTCATCGTCCAGCGTTTCTAACGCCTTTATGCCGCTGACCATTGCTCTCAGTTGCAGGATGAAACTCGAGGGCGCTTGTCCTGCACACAGCATGGCCATTAGCAGCCGCAGCACTTGCATGGGCCTTCAGAACATGCAGGGGCCGTAATACAGGTCTTACGCAAGCGCAGAACTTGACCGGGTCACAAGAATATGCAAGGGTCGCATGAAAGGGCCGAATGAACTTGAAAGGATCATAATACAGGTCTTGAGCAGGTGCAGAACTTGAAAGGGTATTCACAGATATTGTTGTCATTGCCAATCATTCATAAGAAACAGCAAACTTTCCCACTCTGGGCCTGTTCACACTTCTGAAAGCACGCCCATGTACGTGGCCACGCCAATTTCTACTTTGGCCCGGACCCTTTTGACCAGAACTCTGGCCGTGGGGGCCAAAAATCAATCAGATGCACACAGATCGCACATATGTCCCACTTAACCACAGACCCCACATGTGCACCACTAAGAAATGTGGCCGTGGGGGCCAACAACAAAAAAGTACTATGTATTATGGTTCCTCATGTTGTGACATTCGAGCGAACCGAAAGGTGGTTTATGTTTGACAAATTCTAGCCCCTTCTGTTCATACATGCTCGCTGTATCTCCGCGGTGCATCCTTGTCATTCTCTTCACTTCTTCTGACCATGCATGGCTCGAAGCCTCACCTGTTGGCATGACGCGCCAACAGGTGAGGTGCTGTGTCGCCATGGCGACAAAGCACAGCATGCATGTTCGTTATGTTCACGCTGCAATTCACACCTTGATGGTGGTCCAGGATGCATGTGTCGGTGCATGCGATCGCTTCTGCGGTGTCTCCGCGGGGGAAACACTTCTTACGCATGCGGTGCATGACTTGCGCGACATGGCGGTTCAGGCGCTGCTGACTCTCGGGAGCCTTCTCCTTGCCGTGTGCGCCGCCCTGGAAGTCCATCACTCTGCCAGCTATCACCTGCCCCACATCTGTGACTGTGTACCTGTAGACACCCTTTAACACCCCTCAAAAACGGCGCCGCTCTGGCCTTGCCGATGATGCAAAGCAACATAGAATAGTCTTACAGACCGAAAAGGTAGTGAAGCGGCATTAAACGCCAAACAACAACAACAGCATGCTTGCATGCAAAACTCTGCGGGTATATTGCCAGATACGGTGTTCAGTTTGCAGCACTCTTGTTTAGTTTCGAAACGTGGGACATCTTCCCCGGCACCAAGAAGAGTAAGAAAAAAAACTTGAAACAGTATCTATGCTAAGATCCGGTTTTGGTGCGACTATGGTGCAGGTGTGCCTCTGGTTCAAGTGAGAAACGGGCCCTGGGGCACCAAGCTTTTGAAAAACCACAAAAAATCTCAAAAATTAAAAGGAAACTCTCGAAAAAATTCGAAACGTTTTAATAAAAAAACCCTCTGCAGACCATTGATCACCAGTATCGCTGAATTAAACAGAACAATGATGAATAATTGGGGATATTTTTTGGGAGTGTGCCCTGATAAGCGACACTGGTGATCATTGCTGCAGACAGAAAGAAAACGCCATACCGACACATCAGCTGCGACATTTCAGTGGTCCACTCATGCGCCATCTCCGCAGCCCACCCTAGAAACGCGCCGCTGCCCGGCACCACAAAGCAGCTCTCCACCGGTCTCTCAGCCAGCAGGAGGCTGTCGGAGCTACCACCGCTGCCGCCATCGCTGCTGCCCTCCTGTGCCTGCTGCATGAGCGCACCTACGCCACCTGTGCGGAGCCGCGCGTCGCGGGAGATCTTCCCGATCATTGTCTCCGATCTGCAGATGCGCCATGCATGCATTACGTCATCAGCGCTAAGACAAAGAACCACGAGGCGTTCATGTAAACATAGTCTCTTTAACTCGTACGCCAATGACAAACCGGAAAAGCAGTGATCCCAATTTGGGTTCATGCCTATTCACTACCTTTCCGGTTTCTAAGACACAAACCGGAAAGGCAGTGAGTCCAATACTAAGTATTGGTACTTAGCCCAACACTAAGTCATGATCCCAATTAGCCAACTCGTACCCCAATGGGCACGAAGCAATCCATCGCGTAAGGACGAGAAAACGAGTCAATGCGCTGCTCCCTGGATTTATCGTGCTGTTCTGTTTGGTGAAACCTTTTTCATGGGAGTTAGCCCGAGTACGAGTAAACGTGGTATGCGTGATCGTGACTGAGCTGTAGCCCCCAGGGCATGCACAGAGGGACAGAGCAAGAACCATGAACTGCGCAAAGCCACAAAGCCACAAAGACACAAAGCCACAAAGCCACAAAGACACAAAGCCCCAAAGACACAAAGCCACAAAGACACGAAGACTGTGCATAGGGTGTTCTACAGGCTGGTATGTTGTCCAGATCACAGAGCCTAGAAACACATGCATCGCTGTGCTCCACTGTGGCATGAGTGCACACCAATGACGACTAATTTGTCGCCCAATTTGTCAGGTCACGCACCTAAGAAATGGTGCCAACTGTTCAGGATTCTCCTATCTAACCAAGCGACACTGGTGATCAGTGGCCCACACTCACAGTGGGTACGGAGGGCCCACAGCGCTCCATGCATTCACAGATGCGCCACAGCACAGTAATGCATGCATAGCGTGCTCACAGCGCTCCATGCATGCACAGAGGCGCCAAAGCGCACTACAGCATGCATAGCGTGCTCACAGCGCTCCATGCATGCACAGAGGTGCCACATCGCAGTACAGCATGCATAGAAGGGTCACACTTGCGCAGCCCATTCATGTAGTCCGGGAACTGGACGCCCCGCAGCAACCTCCCGACCTTTTCAGGGTCCACAGGAATGCCGGTCTTGGCGAAATCCACGGCCACGGTGTGCAGTTGCACCAGCTGCATGCATCGCTCGTCATTCGCGAGCTGCGGCGACGCGTCCGCGAGCGCGAGATGGCCATCCGCGATCCTGCCTAGCTGGTCGTTGACTATGTAGTTCAGAAAGAAGTCGACAACGTCAGTGGGCTGCACTCTGCCTATGACACTCTTCGGCTCCTTCTTCTCTTCACACAACAGAAAAGGTGGAATTTCGTCGAATAAATTGCGAAAAACGTTGAAAAAGCAGTAAAATTTTCTTCGATGCAACTTGAAACTTCGTTCAACCCCAGGGCCACATTAAGCGCATGGGTGGCTTTATAAAAGCTTTCGGTCAAATCCTACGGCATGCGGCTTCTGTTGTTTTGGGTATAATAGCCCAAATCCTAGTTGCTACCTTCCCGGACTCTAAACAAGACCGAACATTTCGTTCCTATCTTTGGTTGCTTCTTCTCTCCGAACACAACAAAGAACTTCAAACTTCGTTGTAAAAGACTGGTGTCGTGCCGTTTTACTACCTTTCCGGTCTGTAAAAGGGGTTTCAAACTTCGTGTTTCCGCATCCCGACTTGGATGACTAGGGTTTTGGTACCGATGCTGCGTGAGGGAGAAGGCATGATGTGAGCGACAGGTGGCCAGCGCAGGCTCCCCAAGCAACAAACAACTACACGGCCACACAATATGAGAACAAGCAGCCAGTATGACAACACGATGACAACACGATGATAACATGACGATAGCAAGTAGATAACAAGTAGGTAACACGATAAATCAAGTCAACAAAAGAGAATTCAGGTCACGCAGAAGGCACTATCTGGCGTGGTGGCTGGTCATGCCTATTCACTATTCATGCCTATTCATGTCTTTCCACTACCTTTTCCACTTGTGTCTTTGCCATCTGTCGTGGTGGGAGGTCTCTAGGCATTGTAAGGCCACCAAAAAGCCCACGCACAGGCACAACAACACACAACAGCACACAACAGCACACAACAGCACACAACAGCACACAACAGCACACGACAGCACACGACAGCACACGACAGCACACGACAGCACACAACAGCACACAACAGCACACAACAGCCCACAACAACACACAACAGCACACAACAGCACACAACAGCACACAACAGCACACAACAACACAACAGCACACAACAGCACACAACAGCACACAACAGCACACAACAACACACAACAGCACACAACAACACAACAGCACACAACAGCACACAACAGCACACTACACAGAACAGAGAAAGGCAAGCACCGGACACAGAGTAGTCCAGTGCGGGCGCCTCAGCAGCGGGGATGAGGAACGAGTCCCAGATAATGAAAAAGCAGTCCCCATCAAGGTCCCCCCCGCCCATCTTGGAAGGTTCCGACTCTGCGCCGCAGCGAGGGAACACGATGACGTTGGACATCTTGCGCAGTGCCGGGGCCAGCTGGCTGGGGTCGGCGGCGCGCAGCAGACGGAGGTCCCCGGGGGCCATCACCGGGGCTCGGCCGACCATAGCCCGGGTGTTGCGGGGCAGCGCCATCGGCCCGATTGGCTCCAGGCCATCCTGCAGGCAGGTACAGCTTGACATAGTCATTTGCAAGGCGGTGGCATTATCACTCATCTTATACGATTGTGGATTTGCTACATCATGATATTGTGTGACTGGGTGAGAAGGTGATGAGGAGGGGTGGGGGGGGGGGGGTATCTTCTTTTAAGTAATCATTGCCTGGGGGGGTGGCAGAAGCTCTCAGGTGTTCGTGGGAAGCACCAGAGGACTCCTGAAGTGTACTCTATATGTACTGTACATGCATGCGGAAAAAAACGCACCGTTTCATCCAATGGAGCCTCCCAGGAAGCCCAAAAAGTTCCGGAAGGAAGCGTGCCGGTTTCGTCAAACACCCCCATCAGCACCACCCCCTCAGCCACTGGCAACCGGCACTTCTCCTGCACCGCGCTGTTCTTTTTCAAATAAAATTCTGTACCCAAAACTCTGCCGAAACCCTTCGACCGTTTCACATGATCAACATGCATGGCCACCATGCATACACCAAAAAAACGTTAGCAGTTCTCTACAGGGCCCTGCAGGGTCTGCTGTCGTGTATCACACATTTAGCATTTGCAGTGTCTACTGGGGTGCTACAGCGGCAGCGGAGCGCACGATGACATCTTTGAGTGTGTGGCTGCGGTATGCGGTGACGAGGGACTTGAGGAGAGGGTCGTCCGCGGGGTTGATGCCGGCGGCGACCATGCATGCGGCGAGGCAGCCAGACGGCAGGTGCGCGTCGCTGTGGTTGGTGGGGTCAACGCATCCCATCTTCTTCAGCAGCTGCAGATCTGCCGTTGTAAATCCTGTGTTGTAAAAAAAATAAAAATGCCAACATGCTCCACACACACAAATCGCGGTTGCCGAAAGCATTTGAGGCCCAACTATGGTCCAGGTGTGATGAATTCTTCTCAAACACAGCCACCGAATCGAAATCCTATGACGCAGCATTCATGCATGCATACGAAGCGACCCTCAGTCCCTAAATGTACAAGTAGTATGCAATACGGCGCGATGGGAAAGGCCTTGATTATTCAGACACAAAATCAACCTGACACATGTAACACCCATCATGCACAAGGGTTTGCAGAAATACCCATCATCAACATGCACATGTCATATATATGCATGCATGCATGCGCACCAACAGAGCTTCCTCCCCGCCTTCTAGAAGGTAGTCCAGCTGTTGAATGTGCTCGGTGTACTTGCGCCAGAGCACTTGCTCATCGAGGCCGAGGCTCAGGAGTGCCATCATGACTTGCCGGTTGAGGGTGCATGGCATCACCTTAGCCACACTGCATACCTCCACGTCCAGCATGCGGTTCTTCACCTCAAACTTGCGCATGCTCTTGCGGATGCCCACAAGCTTCCCCTCCGTCATCTCTCTGCAGGCATATGATAAGATCTGAACAAAGTTGAAGGGGCTCGGCAGTGGAAGGATCCGACAGTGGAAAGGGCTCAACAAAGTGGAATGGACTGAACAAAGTGGAATGGATTCAACAAAGTGGACTATATTCAACAAAGTGGACTAGATTCAAGAGTGGCAGGGGCTCAACAAAGTGGAAAGGGATCAACAAAGTGGAAAGCACTAAAAACGTTTGGAATTGCATATGCACTCGTACAGTGGAAAGGGATCAACAAAGTGGACTGGATTCAACAAAGTGGACTGGATTCAACAAAGTGGACTGGATTAAAACCGTTAAGAATTGCATACGATTGCATATGCTGTGGCACTGCTGACAGCAAGGGACAGGTCCATCAACAGGACTGCACAATTGACGCAAAGGATTGAAAAAGCATCGTCCAAGGCGCGTGATACAAAAAAACCCTAGGGTTTGGCCGTACGTGAGGTTGTCCCAGCGGGCCAAAACGCCCTTACATCCACCGATTCGAATCTGTATGGCCGAAACGTCCTCCGGTTTATGGCCGACCTTTTGCCTTGAAACCGGCAGCGCCTCAATCACCGCCTTCAACCCTTCCGTGGTTATCACCCCCACCCCGTCAGTCAACATCCCCCCTCGGGGGGTCATGACGTCAGGCAGGGTGCAGATACTCTCGGCTGGAAACGCGCAAGTGGCGTAGGTGCTACTGAAGCATAGGCCGAGGCGTGAAGCAAACTTGGCGGGGACGCGGATATTCTGAAGTTCGCCCGCGTGACCGCGAATTTCCGCGGCGGTGGGCGCGCGGTCGATCTCATGGCCATCCTCAGAGTACATCCACACCGAGTGAGACTTGAGCTGCGAGTTGCTCCACCCGAGGAACCTTCAGGAAGCTTCCTGTTGTCAAGGGGCGTGGTGGTTGCAAACAGCACTTCAATAGCACGCACTAAGCTGGGGGGGGGGGGGGGGAGTATAGTGCTGCATAGGGCTCGAAATTAGCTGTTGAAGATTGATAATTGATAAGCAAGAAATAAGGATTGATTTTCACACTCCTAATCAATGGCTTATCGTCATTTTGGGA
Source organism: Ulvella scutata (assembly GCA_032359135.1). Classification (NCBI taxonomy): domain Eukaryota; kingdom Viridiplantae; phylum Chlorophyta; class Ulvophyceae; order Ulvales; family Ulvellaceae; genus Ulvella; species Ulvella scutata. The sequence goes on from JAUMHD010027625.1 coordinate 21,302, forward strand.
TTTAACCTGTAATCATTGTTTTGACCCATTCCTAAAGATTGGTTAGCGCCTACCTAAACAATGGCTAATCGACCTCCTAGACATCCTAATTAAGAGCCCTAGTGCTGCAGAGGTATAGATAAGGAAGGGGCGTGGTGGTTGTTGTCAAGGGGCGTGGTGGTGGCAAGAAACTCTTCCCTATCATACACTTCAATACGAAACACTGCGCTGGAGGACATGAGGGCATAGTGATGTTGTGCCCTTTGAACGAAGTGGTGGATATATTGTGTTGATTGCGTATGGCTGTTTGGGTTCATTCACAAGATTGACAGCAGGAAAACAGAGACAAGTTTGACAGCAGCAAAGCAGAGTAGAAGAAGAAGTGCCGCACTTGAAGGTGTGCCCGGACAGCCTCAGGCCCTTGGTGAGGACATCGCGTATACGCTTGCGGACATCCCCGGACAGGTGCCTGTGCGTGACAGGGCCAAACGTCTCTGTTGCAAAGTTCGCTCTTAGAAACCGGTAATTCCACTTCGCGTACCTGCAGATGCATGCAGCACATGCATGTAAATACATGGAAACCAATCCTGGGCCAAATCATTCCTCGCTTTTTGTGATGTGTGAGACTAGCGCAGGAATTCGTCTCCAAAACAGTGAAGAAAGTGACCCCAGGCCTTTGTTCATGGGGGTGTGCTTGTCGCGCAAAAATCCGCCATCTTTCAGGTTTGTGGTGACAGGGGTGCTGCGCTTGAAGGGGTGGCTGCAGGGGAGTCACTTCGGGTTTGTGGCTACAGGGGTGGTGGGACTACAAGGTTGCATACAGATGCACCACATGCATACAGGAAGTTACGGAGCGCACTGGCGAAGGATTCGATTCGTCTCCTCCAGCTGAGGGGGATGCAGAACCACCCTCAGAGGGGTGATCACTGCACGCCTGGTTCTTACCAGCCCCGGCAGCTCCTGCGTGTCACGCACTTGCAACCGATCTGCAAAAACCCAAGACGTTTTAGGGTTAGGTTTTGAAGCTGCACGAAGCCTGGGGTTTGCATAATGGATTTCGGTGGTTCAGAGCTTGCCAGGCGAGTGCGCTGCGGACCAGCAATCAGCTTGAACAAGTTCTTGGTGGCAGGGTTGGGCGGCTGTGAATTACCCTGCTTGCAAGCTTGTTGCACAGAATGGGGACAAAAGTAATTCCGTTTTTTTCTTTCAGTAACTGACACGCTGCAAAATGAATCCACGTGCGTGAAAACCGCTGTGCCAAACGCTTGAGGTGGCAAATGTTGTTTCTGCACTACTGGTAGCTTTCAACAACTAGAATTCCAGACGTGTTTTTTTTCTAATTCCTGTTGTGGGTTCTTTGCTATTTTTTTAACCTGTCCGGCTTCAAAGTATGTGCTTCAAACATGAACCCACATCGTGACAGCAAGCACCCACCTTGCGCACTCTCAGATATTCGGCGGAAGGGGTTGTGCCGTGAAGCAGAAGCTTCTAAGATCTCCCGGGTCCTTCTAGAAGCCCAGGATGCGGGTGCCTGCAGAGCTGCTGCAAGTTTGCCGGACGTACCATGTGGGTTACATGGCCCGCATGTGTTGGTCGAAATGTAAATATCGATTTCGGACAGAGAAAAACGAAACAAACCAATGGTCCAGGGGTGTGTTTCTCTCAGAAGCTTGAACCAGACCTTGACTTGAACCAGGGATATAGTTAAGGAATGGGAAAAGATTAATTATGCCAGCGAAAAATATTCCATGCTTACATTTTTGGGTTCTAGCATGTAACAATTCATGATATTCCGGGGTGAGCATCGGACACCATGCAATTCGTTAAAGGGGAAACCACCAGAGACCCCTTACGAACCCGGTACAGAAGCTAGAAGAAAAGACAAGAGGTGGCTCTTGCCGGACCGGGGTTCGAACCCGGGACCTCGTGGGGACAGCACATTAACGCTCACGGGCCCGTGGCTGAGTTTACGGTCAATCCCAAGAGCACTGACATGCCGGAAAGGCAGATAAAGTGCAGGAACCACAGCACCATACCGCAACATACAGGAAACCACCAGCCTATTCACTCTTCATGCCTATTCACAATCAATCCCGTATGTAAACAAGGCAACCACCAGCACTGCATTTTGAGGAAACCCTAAAACTCTGCCTTTTCAGGTCGAAATCCCACAAACGAACACTGCAAGGTTGCAAGCCTCAAAGGAAGGAGAATGACAAACACAACGACATGACCCTGAAACCCTAGGGATGAAACCCTACAAAACATAGTTACATCGACAGGACGTGGAACAAGAGCCACAGATACGATGAACCAGGGGAAGCAAAGCAAAGCAAAGAAAATCAAAGAAATACAACTCTGCCACACAGTCAAACAGTGCAGGGAGCATCACAGTAAAAGAGCGCAAAGAACAAAACTGACTGCGCCGAAAGATACAAATACCATACTTGAAAGATGTTTCCCGACGCACACACCTTGCTTATTGCAGCTCCAGAATCAGTTAACGGCGTCGACTGTGCCGTTTCAACGCCCTGCATGGCGCTGCTGTCGCCAAGCGGCACAACTTCGTTGAGAGCATCACCGGAGGAGGAGGGGGGGGACTGGGGGGTGGACTGGAGGCCGCTGCGGTGGAGGCTGGTGCGCGTGATCTTTGCCTGGAGGTGACTGTGTAGCAAAGCCACCTGCAAGTTCACAATTTGACATGTGCCATTCGGGTGAAGTGGTGGATATTTTGTCTTAGTATGGGTTTTGGTTTGGGATTGGCACTTCGGGTTCCTGCCAGTTTTGGATATTTCGGCTATTTCGGTTCGTGCCTACTAGGTACCTTTCCGGTTTGTAAATGCGCGCACGGCAGGCGTACACAAGTAAACAAATGGACTTTTATGCCTAACAAATCAGCCAGACGCGAGAGTGCTGTGTATTTCAGGAGTGGTAGACAGCACAAATTCTTACTTTCCGGTATGGTATGATTAAATAGTGTGCTGACGGCCGAAACTCGTCCCCAGAAAACACATACATCAGAGATCAGGAGAGACATTATACAATATTCCCTGCCAGGGCCACCCAAAACCCAAAACAAAAAACAAAAAACCCACTGGAAAAAGAACATCCAGGAGACAAATCGCAACACACCCTGTCCAACGCCGCACACCCATCATTGCAACCCTTCACAGTCGGCAGCTCAGCTTCCAGTTGCTCCAGCACATGCGGCACGCTGCTGATGGCGTTGGCCTGCCATAGGTCCCGCAGCTTTGTGAGAAATTCTGGGAGATCGTACGCCCTAAGGTTACCATGCACCAGCAGCCCCTCTAATGCATGCTGCACCCTCGATTTCACCAGCTGCATCTCGTCCGTGCACCCATCCACCGCAAACATTGGGCGTAGAAGCTTCCGTAGGTTCCCTGTAGCCACACTACAAAACAAGTTTGCGACATTACATTGCTGTTGCGCAATCGGGTCTTGATTCAAGTACACAATATTGCATGCATGTTATGAAAGATTACGTAATGACGCCGTATTCTCAACACAGTAACGAAACCCTGATCTTTTGTCCTGTATGTAACTGCAGGGATGCGTGAAAAAAAGGGAACGAAAAATATATAGGTTTCCTTCAAGATTTGCTCCTTCGAGGAAAAGAGATTATATCAGGTACTACGAACGTTGAAACCTGTCGATCAAGTACAAGGCGCCAACGCAAACACTTCCATGACATCCACAAAGCAGCTCACCAACAATCCTAACCCTAGTTAGCGTTACATAACTCACCCTCAGGAAGGTGCTCGTGAGGCAGGCGGTGCGAGCACAAGCGCTTCCCATCCGATTTGATCTCCATGGGACGAGTGGCTAACAGGTGCACCATTGTAAACACCCTGACCTGGGCCTTCTCCAGCAGCTCCACCGCCTCATCATAGTCTTGTTTGGACTGGAAACTCAAGCAGTGGTACGCAGTGGGGCTCCCAAACGCCCCCACTTCTTTAGAAGGGTCTGCAATGAGCTCATAGCGCGGGGGGGAGGTGGTGACAGCCCCGCTATCGGTGGCGCTTCGCTCGATGATACTCTGTGAAAGGTGGGGGGGGTTTCGGAGCCGCAGCGCGATGAGGAGCCCCGCTTTGTGGGACAGAGTTTTGGCGGATTTTATTGAGAAAAGGTCGATGCAGATGCGCGTGACGGTGATTCGGTCGGCGTTTTCGCCCCGGAGAAGATTCTCGTTCTTGTTCCGTAGCTCGATGCGCTTCTTGAGCTGGCATATGCATGCCTGCAATGCATGTATCGGTCATACATGCAAGATTGGTGCGCGCGTAGCCGGGTGATGAGATACGGTGAGATGGAGTGAGCCAACGATTGGGTTGACCACAAGGCGAACGACATGTGCACAGAGTACCTGCAATACAACTTGAGGGGCAGGAGGCAACGGGTAGGGAGGATAGCTAAGAGATGGGGAACCAACTATGATGTCATCGACAACACTTTACAGTACATATTTGGGGGGGGGGGGGGGGATGCTTGATATGTTTCATGTAACAGTTAATGATTTCCGGGGTGAAAGCGACGGAAGTTATTTAGTTACAACCCAGAAAGGTACGAAGTAGGGAAATGTCCAAACAGCGAAAATAAAAGAACAGAAAAGAACCACCATTCACATGTGGGGAAAAGTAGTTCTTTCAGCGAAATGGTCTATTGAAGGGGGAGGTGTATGTACGTACATAGTTATAACAATTCAGTATTACCAGAAGATAGCACGGGGACCTGTGCAAAATAATACCTAATGATTTCGGCCCAGGCTGACAAATCGGGACTAAAAGGAACCCTGCAAGCAGAAAACCCCAGCAAGCAAGCACACACACATGCACACCTCTGTGACCTTGCTCTCCCATAGCACAGTATACTTGTGCAGCTGCCGGCCCCGCGCCTGCGTACCCCCCCCATTCGCGTCCAGCCCCCCTTCCAACGCTCCCCGCTGCAGCACCTCCACCACCCCAAACCCTGACACCCGCAACGGCACCTTTGCCATCGGCACATCCCTAGGGTTCCTCTTAATATCGCTGTAACTTAACACCGCATTCCTATGCAGGTCCCTCCTCAACAAGCTCTTGGTGGGCGGAGCGCAGTTCAGGCGATTACTAAGGCTCGCCTGGACGATAATATCTGCAACAACCCTATTAGCTACAGTTACGAAACCCCAGCCTCCGTTTCTGTCCCGCCCGTTTCTCGACGGAGCCATGTCGATGTCCAGAACCGCGTCCTCGGGTTTCGGGTAGCTCGCGGGGTCGTTTTGGGCGTCGGTGTTCTCGTTTTCTTGCAGTTCTTCGATGTCGGAGAATGGGCGCTTGCGGGAGGCGGCGCTGTCGCGGCTGTAGGCTGTGCGGAGGTCGTTTAGCACCATTCTGGGTTCCGCGTTTCGGTGCACGTTTGCTATGTGCAGCTCCACCCAGTCATCGCACCCTGCATATGCGCAGAGCCCTCGTTGCCAAAAAAAAGAGAAAACCCAGAGCCCGTGGATGTTTTGTGTTAGCTGCTTTCGGCTACTTGGGTTCATGCCTATTCAGTACCTTTCCGGTTTCTAGCCACGTGTCACATGTAGCAAAACACTGTTCATCTTTTTGTGTTGAGTGATTAGAGCGGGCCTTCGATCAGGCACTGTTTGCTTCTCCCCTGCCATTGTCAGCTTTAAAACATTCGGACATACACCCAAAAGAAACATGTGTTGACCATAGCCAGTCTTCTTGAACCACTGGACATCTGAGCTCAGATGACCAGTGCTTATGTGCAACAGCATGTGCTGATTAGATTGCCAGAGCCGCAGTGCAGTCACCTGGGTGGTGGTGCGGGGCAGTCTTGCAGCCAGGAACTGGAGATATGTGGTACATGCATGTGATACAAGCAGATTGGTGGCGATAGAGACACGAGAGTATTGACAGATGGCGATTTCGATGAGTTATAGATGGAGAGTCTAGAGATCCGGGGGCTGGTCCCACCGCCATTGACACAGTGGTCACCCACCCCGGATCTGATACCGCACTGCACGCGGGCTCCCATGCCACCCCGGGCGCCGCTGCCGCTGCCGCCCGCCGCCGCAAATGCCGCAACTTCGAGCAATACAAGGTTCAAGGGCTCACATTCTTTGCTTTCGCTATTGAAACCTATGGCTTCGTTGACAAGCAGGCAATGGAATGCATGTGTTGCCTCGCCACTTCTGCCTCTACCACCGGCAATGTCAAGTATGGCACGTTCTTGGCCAGTGTGCATCGAGAGATCAGTGTGGCTCTTTGCAAGGGCAATCATGCTCTCTTCCGCGCCGGGGCACAGTTGTACTCTCGTGCTGCGGGACGGGCTCGAGTAGAGGGCTTGTTGCATCCCACTGCTGAGATTGAAAAGGTTTCTGATGTGTACTTCTTAAGGTCTTTATAGTTCGTAAGTGCATATGCTTCTGTGCATGCCCTGCGCCCTTGTCGATGTCATCACTCTAGAGATCACAACATATCCTGAATTTTTGTAACTGAAACTGAAAATGAAACTGACTAAACAACAAACAAATAAATTATTCGGGGACTACGCCATACACGGTTTGAGCTGTATAAGCCTCCGGCTCTTTAGAAAGGATCGCCTCCTGAGCCTCTTGGTGTGGAGTTTTGAATTATGATACGTACTGATGAAATATAATTCGCACTTCATGATCGATGTGTGATCGCACGGATGCACAGAAGATGCTCAGAGGTGTTCACCATCAGTTTGTGGTTCAGACTCAGACTGTGATTTGGACGATCATTGATCACCAGTGTCGCTTAGTTACATAGAACAATTCTCAATATTTGGGGCTACTTTTTGGGTGTGTGCCGTAACAAATTAAGCGACACTGGTGATCACTGGTGACGATGCTCTGCTGTGCATGCTTTCTATCTGTGCTGTGTGTACGTGAGTAGCTTCTTCTGAGAATGTCCATGCATACCACTAGAATCCATCAAGTGAATACATGGTTCTGACACACTTGCAACCAGGGATATAGTTAAGAAATGGGGAAAGACTAATTATGTCAGCCAAATGATTTAAAGTAATCTTTTGGGGGCTATTACATGCAACAGTTTATGATTTTCGGGGGTGGCCACGACAGAAGTTAATTAATTTGACTGACACTGGCTGACAAGTTGTCAATAACGATACCCCTGCTTGCAACGAGGCCTCGTGAGGGGCACCCTTTTCGATGTGAAGACACCTAACTGATACACATGCCCTTCAGAGCCGCTGTTCATTCTCGAGTTCGCGGTTTCTCTGGTTTGCAGGGCTGATCAATGTAGGAGTGTGTGCATGCCAGTGCTTCCTGGTCCGTAATACTGTGCTCTGCTGGCACACACTAATATCACGGGATATGCTGGGCATGCAACGGACATGCCATATCCTTGTGTGCCCACAGGAAGCATCTAGCTCTCGTGACACCAGCAGAACACTACCTCTAGATCTCGGGATACCAGTAGAACAGTAGAACACTTGTGCAGTAACTAGTACACTTGTGTGGCACAGATATGTCTCTGTGAGCAACTTGCAGCACTCTGCGTTAGTGAGTATGCAGCACGTTGCTTCCGGATACTTGGACCCTGGCCCAATTATCACTCGTGATACTGCCTCTTCAGCACGAGACACTACTGATACGCCATAGTCCATGCAGTTTCACGCCATCCACAAAGCGGCCTTCATCAAACACGCATAGCTGTATAGCTGTATGGCACGACACTTTAGTTGAACAGTGACAGCACCTTTCAGCAGTGAGTGTTCCTCGATGTCCACACGCTGCTGCTGCTCGTCTCTCAATTCCCGATGCACCTGCTCCAGTCTTTCAACGCTCGTCACAAACGTATCCTGTGTGCAGCAGCTGTGTGCAGGCCTCTGTCTAAGGGCCGGCCGCCCCCTGCATAGTGAATTCCTTTCACTTCCTTGCTAAGCACTGCTGGCCCAGCTGTCAGCAGATTGCTGGTCGAAGCTACAGACTACTGATTCAGACAGTACACATGCGCTACGCTGTTTGGCAAGCGTGTTCTGTACAGTTCATCGTGGACTTTCACAATGAAGTGTTGCAGGTGTGCGGAGCTAAACCCCAAGAAACGAAGAAATCTACATACCCTCCAGGCATCATAAAAAGTGTATGAAAGGCATATCGGGTTGCAATGGTGGACAACACGCTTCGATGTACTGGCCAACATAACGATTGCCCTGCAAAATTCCGCCACACTGAAGAAGATTTCAGACAGCAAACGGAACAGCAGTTACACACCTTAGAGTCATGTCATTCACATCCATCAAGAACCGCGACGATGTGCTCAATAGCACTGAGGCACGGGGGCGAAAAGCCGAAACGCTGATACAGACGCCAGACGGCAGCTCTAAGGCTCCATTGAAGCGCCTCGACTACTTTTTCGCAGCATTTAGGTTCACTGTGCGGGCATCAGATACAACGCGTGCATTTGCACTGTGTAGTGTCGGCAAGTAAGCACTCTGTGGCATCACATCTTCGCCCTTCCATGACACAGGGCAGCTGGCTAGATATCCGAGCGCGCTGGGAAAGAACAAGTTCACGAGATACCTATAGGTAGAGAAGAGGCCCTGGACAATACCATGCTGATGTGCGGTCAACTGATGTTCTGGCACCCCGCAGCCACAGTTGAGAAGCTATACCGTATGCGGCAGCATGCTGTATTATCGTCAGCTTCATCTGCAGCGGGGCGTGCACAATATCCTGCAAATGTAAATCTAAGTTCCTGAGGGGTCTGCACTTGCGGATTAGCAGAGAATGGCACCATACATGTCACATGTGCGGTTTCTCATTCAGTGGTAGGCATTCCATCGATGATGGTTGCGGTGCTAGCGTTGTTGACTGGTTTCAGATGGTCTATGGTGGTGCACCTTTCGTGCTTGTGAGCCGAGCCCCTGTCGATGCCAAGATACATGTCACATGTGCCGTTAACTATCTACCTTCGAGCCCAAGCACAACCACTCTCCTTGAGGATCAGTTGCTTTGCTGCAGATAGGGTGCCAGAGTGCTGGCTAAAACAAAGTTCAGTGTACAGGATGTGTGCACACTGTGGCGCTGTGGCACTGCATAGTACGATGTTCTACAACAAAGAAAAAGAATACACCTCATGAAACGTCGGCCAGCTCAGCGAGCTAGGCCCTGAAACTATTATGAAAAGCTAGGGACGCTAGGGAACGCATCTCCCTTTTTGTTCGTTTCTGCACTTCAAGCCTCAAATCAGGTACTGTCCACTCCTCATGTTTGTTGCTGAACGATCACGCACCTGGAAGGCAATGGCAATGAACAAGGGATTCAGCTGGTCCCAGCTGAATCACTTGCTCCTTGCCCGGGAGCTAAACGAACATGTACAGCAGCGCTCGCTGCCCCATTGTCATTCCTTCAGATCAAAGCATGAAAGAAAGGCACAGCAACGTAGTACTCAGCAACGTAGTACTCAGCAGCATGTACATGAACCTTCATTGTTTTGATGGCTCTGGCATGTGGCAGTCCAACACCAGGTCTATTTGTGGTAGTGACTGGGCCAAGCCCAATTGGGCCCAACCACTATCTCAAGAGATAGGTACTAAATCGCAGGGTGTGTAAATAGTGCCTTCTCTGCTACATGGTCGCAGTAGCGTAGATTGAGCGTCTTCACGTTGTTTTATGTACAAGTAGCAGTTCATCCTAGGCCTGCCTGGATGCAGCATGAGAGGCCAACACTGTGTTCACAGCAGCACGTCTAGTACCGTAGTGGTCGCCTCAGCAGAGCTGTTCTCGATGTGAACCAGCATCGATCGCTTGTCACAGCTAAAAAAATGCACGCTTGTTCACATCGAATCCTTCCAGGGGTATCTCTAGAGATACTAGATCGTGTCAATGAGCCTACAGATCACCAAATCTAGTGACAACCACACCTACGTACCCGAAGAATCGAGTAGAACATCATTCTTTGCTTCTGCATGTTGCGTGGAGAACAATGTTCTGACGCCGCTGATACAGGGCACGTGTGCGCTATTTGGAGCAAGATTTGTAACTGCGTAAGTAGTTAGTGGTTACATCGACAAGGGCGCCGGGCACTAGTTAGTAGACACGGATACACGGATACATACTAGTGAGTATGTATGTATACGTGTATCCGGATCCGTCGCCACAGGCCGAAACAAAGTTGCCAGGGATCTACAACTGCAGAATACCCTAGGATACAGTTCTTGAGCCTCTTCGTTGCAATTTGTGGCCATGAGCTACAGCTGTATACATGCAGTTTACTCGCTTCCCGCAGGATCCTGTACAGCCTGTACGGAGTGTTCGCATGGATATGAGATAGTGTTGGAAGGTTCCAGAAGAAGTGACCGAGATTCGACCATGCTCATGTATGTCTGACAAGCAGAACACCTGTGATGAGAATAATCATGCTCAGACTTTTTTAGAGTGAAGACGGATGCTATATAATCACCTTGCATCATCATCTCGTCGTCGGTTGCAACATCAGTGATACATCAACGGTTGAGCATTTCAAACAGCTTGATCACCTGTCTTGTAGCTTGACACCTGTCTTGTGTTAATTGGTGTGTTTCATCCTTCCATATAATAACATTCCGCCAACACGGACCGTGAATGCATGCTGCTAACTCAGACTCGCAAGTTCGAGAAAGCCACTATAGTGCACTACTCAGTCCACCGACCTAGACGAAACCATAGATCCGCGAAGAAACGGACAATTGATAAGTAACAAGAGAGTTCAGGAATGACAAAAATCATTGAGCTTGTGTTCGGCGGATCCATGGTTTGAAATTGACACATTTCATGACAGCAACGTCAGTTCGAGATAACGGGGTAAAACGCTACACCTGGAAGGATTCGAACACTTGCAGATTGCGCAAGCTGACTTCGTGTTCATCCCGTGGGGTTGGGTAAGAACGAACACGACCTGTATACAAGTGATTAAGTCTGAACTTTGGCGGTTGTGTGTTTCCAAGGTGCTTTTGCGTTCCATTGGGACGCAACCTCGAGCAAAGCTCTGCTCGCGAGTGAGCTCACGCGTGAGCTCACGGTTGAACACACGCTTCGAACTGGGTTGCTCTTCGAATGCAAGAATGTCTTCGCATGTACTCCTGGCGCAGCGAACGATAAAGGAGATTGAGCAAGGCCTGGCAATGCTTGACAGCAGCATGGTGCAGTTGGTGACGCAGCTGAGGCAGACCTTCATGTCTGGCCAAGCCATCGCACCGAGGCAGAGAGCACAGCTGGAAGCACATTTTCAGCAAGCTCTGCAGGAGGTTTCCAGCTGGAAGGACTGGGTTATTCATCAAGATCACTATCACTTACGGTCGGATCCCAACCCAGCGTTGACCCATGCATACGAAAACGGGCACTCCGTTTGCACCCTGCACAAGCGCCGCTTGATAGCTCCACACGTCACATTCTTACCATAGATGCCACTATCGTCGAAAGTGGCGCTTGTGCAGGGTGCGAATGGATGAAAGGGCGCAGTTTCTACTGGCGTGTACGTGCACATCACTACGCACGCCATTGAAAGCCTAGCAAAAACATGAACCGTCTCGACTACATAGTAACGATACATTTCAGATATAGATGCAAGTCGTGAAAATCTTTCGTTGTTTGGATCAGTAGCGACTAAATGCCCGGGTCTGGTCATCGCTGGGTTGGCATCGGACCTTACCCGCTCTGAGGAATGCACTGTCTGCCTCCGACAGGGGCCAGGCAGATGCCCCTGAACTACTCAGTAGGGCGTGCGCCGCGTACGACAAGGATTTTACTGAATGTACAACCCGTGTACATGGCATTTTTTTCGCGCTGGCGAGAGCGTTGGGCGAGCAATCGTTAGCGCGAACGTGCCGGCCCACGGCATCCTCATGCGGCAATTCAATCAGCAGATGCAGGCTGGCCAGGCGTCCGGCGTACTCACTCAGATGGCACAAAGCGTTCTGAAGGGGAAGCAGTGGGTTCTGCGGTTCAGGCTGGGGTTGAGTCTTTGGTTGGTGGGGGATCAGTGGGTTCTGCGGCCGCGGTTCAGGCGGGGGCTGCATCTTTGGTAGCTGTGATGAATCCAGGACTCTCAGTCACCTGGCGTATCAGAACGAAACTACATTACAAGAACGATGTCATACGAACAATCATACAGCACACTGGATGCACACAACAACGC
>JAUMHD010027636.1:0-33430 GCA_032359135.1 Ulvella scutata
TTTGGAACGGGGCCATGTGCGGGACCCCCCCCCCCCCCCCCCTCGCTTGCGTCCGATATCGCAGCGCTTGCTGTTGGAGCTCCTATTGCTGTATTTGTGGCACTTGCGCGTACACTCCAGCACCGCCAACCGCCGCCCTCCCCCCTTGCAGCTCTTATCGTGCGACTTTCGCCCTTTATGTCTTTACAGCTCAGTGATAGTGGTGCATATTATGCGTTACCTGCTCTTTGGATTCACGCTTATTCGCTACCTTTACGGTTTTGTAAATATTTCTTTGTAGTAGCTGAGTTTTTAACATCTTTCTAGCTGAGTTTATGTCTTAATATGTGAGTTTGTTGAACGTGTTTCGCAGTTGCAGCGCAGTCGTCAGAGAGCTGCGCGGCACTCACTGCCGAAGAGTGTTGCAATGCATGCAGAAGGTGTTCCAGGGCGGCTCGGTGGGCGACCTGCACCGCATGCTGCACGTCGAGGACGCGTCCACGGTGCTGTACATCGGTGACCACATCTACGGCGACATCCTCAAGAGCAAGAAGGCCATGGGCTGGCGCACCATGGTGCCCCCCCACCCCCTTCCAACCCCACACTTACCTGATCAGCGCAACGTTTGATTATGCAGATTATGTAAACAGAATCAGGATTATGAATTATGTAAACAAACATAATAACAACAACCCAGATTACGTAAACATCAGGGCAAAGATAAAGGGACGGAGTTATGAAGCTAGTATTCGACTCACTTTTACAGAGTAGTACTCAAACTATAAAATGTCGATCCTTTTACAAACCGGAAAGGTAGTGAATAGGCATGAACCCAAATAGCCAAAAGCAACTAACACCACTTCACTCGAATGGCACAACAGCACCATCACGAAAGTCTTTCCCAGCTCAAACTATAAAATGTTAAAGAAAGAAAGTGTTTATTTTGTGTTGGTTGCTGTTGGCTATTTGGGTTCATGCCTATTCACTACCTCTAGGGTTTGTAAAACAGTTTATTTAAATACAACAAGGCTTTTAACCCCCCGCTCCTGCTCTCTGTCGCAACAACCAACTCCCCTGCAGCTCGTTACCCGTACATAGAGATATTTCGGATTTGTTGGGAGTATTTTTCGGCTGTCCCCCCTCTCTGTTGCAAGTGTCACCGCTTCCACCGCAGGCGCCGTCACTGGCGTTGCTTACTTCGGTGAAGAGTGCTGGGAAGGGCGCTTGCAATGACGTTGTTGTTGTGCTTGTTTCGTGAAATGGTATTTGTTTACGTTTGTTGCTTCTGCCGTTTTGTTTTGTGTTCTTGCCAGTTTCATTCCTTTCTGGCACGCTGTCATGTTCAGGTGGTTGAGGCCTTGCAGTTTCTGTTGAGCGGGAAATTTAGAATTTTGGGGGGGGGGGGTCATTGGATTTTGTAGCTGGGAGGGAGAGTGGACGGGGTTGTTGATTTTGTGTTGATAGCGCTCTGTGTGGTGGCAGCATGCCCTCCTGCCTGCCTGCCTCATGCGCCGCTGCTGTGTGCTGCAGCTGATAGTGCCGGAGCTTGCCATGGAGCTGCGCCACGCGGCACGCTGCCGCATCGCACAGCGTGAGCTGCACCTGCTGCGCGTGCTGCGCGACTCGCATGATGAGGTCATCCAGAGGGTGCAGTGGGACATGCATGTGCATGGAGGCAGGCACGCCCCCCCCCCCCCACACACACGCACACCCCCACAAACCCACACAGCTGGGTTACAGTTTTTAGTTTTTCTTGTATCGTCGGGCTGAGCGCATGCATGTTCCATGTGTAAGCGCATCGGCTCGAGCTTTGCGTCTGTCAGTGGGTACGAAATAAAAGAATGAAAACAAATAAATATCTCCACTGAGGGGCGCCGTGTGCCGCACGGCCGCGCCTCATGCTGTGCAGCGCCGCACGCTGTGCCTGCTGTGACTCACTCCAGCTTGTGACTTTGGCCTGAAAAGCTCAATTGGCAGAACGTTTGATTGAAAATCAAATCGCTGTAATCACAAGACTGCATACTATATGCTAACCCCATATGCATGAGCGATTTTTAACTCGACTAAGTTTTGACGCCAGATCAGAGCCTATATTCTCAGTTGATTGGCGGTAATCACTTTCAAATACCAATATCTAGGACCAAGCAAGGTCGCACGGTGCTGGTAGTGCTTGCTTTGGCCGTGCGCATGGTGGTGGCGGTACCTGGTGTGACGTAACCATTTCTGAAGAGGCGGTTTCTACTCTTTCACAACACTTCGCGGAGCCAGAAGCCCCGAAATATGACACTGAGATGCATTAGTCACTTTGCTCTGCGTTTTTACCGTCTTTGCTCGGCAGCGTATTCTTTTGTGCCATGTCGTTCTTTGTGTCGAAAACTTGCAACTTTCACAGTACTCACTAGTGAGCTCCTCCGCGCAATTGTCAGAGCATGCCCGCACAACCCCCGCTTGCATTCAAAGAACTTTCAATTGAAACGTCGTTGATCGAGAAACAGTATACGGCGTCGTGGCGAGCCTGGATGTCAAAACTGTGGTGGCGTTAGGTGATCGAACGCGGCCGCGGCAGCCATGTGCCATATCTTTGGTCACCGTACAAACATTGTTGAGGATCGCGCAGCGCAACTTGTCCTTGGTCCTAGATCTTTTTTTGTGCTTCTTATGATGCTTTCAGCGTGGAGTATGGTGAGGTGACTGCTTCAAAATTTGTAGTCGAGTTGTTTGAGGGGGGGTTACGATATAGTACTGCAGTTCCGTTTTGACAGATCGCAAAGGCAGTTAACCCATAAACCAAAATACCCAAAAACAAAGACTGCAGGGTCCATCCCTGCTTAGAGCAGTGTACATCACAGAGTTTTCTTGAGCTCTATGCTGTGCATACATGCTGCAGGAGCTTATCAGAGGATGAGGGTGCCGCAGGGCAGCCCGACACGGCGATGCTGGCGGGCCGCGTGCAGGAGCGGCAGAGGATCGCAGCCCTCCACAAGCACGCCCTGGAGAAGCACCACCAGTCCTTCCACCCCGTGCGCACCCCCCCCCCCCCTCCCAGGCTTGTACACAGGTTCAGGAAACTGCGCGGACTGCTCGGGCCGACTGTTGATTTTCAGGGTCTAATCACCCAATAACGAACAGATTATTTGACCTAGAGGTACCCTCTGAGCAACCATAGCTGTTAGTTTCGGGCCGACTGCAGTGGCATGCACCCCCCTCCTGCCTTTCACACCACCCCATCAAAGCAGTACCAGAGGGAGATCCCAAACACCACTCAAGCACTCAACCTCAGCCCTTGATCGTCTCCTGCCAAGCTTGCACTCCTCACCACGCCACGCCGCGCACTCGCGCGCTCGCACAATGCATGCGCACACCGCAGCACCGCACCCCGCCGTGCCGGGCACCGCCCCACCGACGCTCGTGACAATGCATGCCGTGCAGGTATGGGGCCAGATGCTCAAGGCCGGGTATCAAAACTCGATGTATGCTAACCTTCTAGAACGTTTCGCGTGCCTGTACACAAGCCACGTCAGCAACCTGACAATGTACTCGCCCGCCGCCAAGTTCCGCGGCAGGCTGGATGTGATGGCGCACGAGCAGGCGGGCGAGCACGACGAGGCGCTGCCCGCCAACAATACTCTGTGGCCCGCAGACGCTGACGCCGGCAGCAGGGACGTGCTGGCGGGGGTTAGGCACCGTGACGTGTAGCGAGTAGGTGGCCGCGCGCTGCTGCATGCGGCACGCACCCCTCCCCTGCTGCCGCTGCTGCTGCTGCTGTTGTTGTTGTTGTTGCTGAACAGTACGGCTAGATGAGGATGCCGCGTGGTGTATGTCAGTGTTGCACTTGTTACGTACCATTGCGTGAATACGTATTGAACATAATTACGCGTAATTTCGTCATGTTTTCGGCCCTGAACGTATCAATGTGCAACACTGGTGCATGTGCAGCCATGGGCAGCCACAAGCTGCACTGCACTGCAGTTCACTGCTGCTGCTGCTGGTGATGCACGCCAAGCACAGGGCGAGCAGCACATCAAGAGCTCAGATCTGCATCAGCAAGACATCGCGCCAGCAGCTCTACTCTGCTCCGCCCGCCTGCGCATACGCGTGCGCGCTGCAGAGGTGGGCGAGATCTCTGTTGTCCGTACAGATTCGAGCAGAGGGTTGGTTGCGTTTGCGCTTTCAGTCACAATTCTGCCTCAGTTGATCTTTTGAGTAGTGTGCTCGCAACAGCAGGAGGCTTGCGCGGAGCATGCTGGGGTGGAGGCACTGCTGAGGGTTTTCGGTCGCTGCTCCTGGGGCAGTCCAACACTGCTCACGTGTTTTACTTTGCTAGTGTTTGCTTCAGTTGTGTGCCGCTTCGAAGGTGAATCATTGTTCCTCCGTAACCATGTGAGTGTATGGTGTACCTGCGCGGCGTTTTACTAGGCCGATAGAATTATATGTCCCCCGTCTCTCTATGCCTTGTCATGAGATATATACATGCACACAATCAGAAGGATCTGGAAGGATCTACGAGAATCATGTCTCCTCGCTTCTCTGTGCCTGCAGGGCTCCCTCGCGCTGTGCATGCGCACACGCTGGGGGCGCATGCACAGCGCGTGGCTCCCTCCTGTTTGAGCTTTGGTGTGATCATCGCACAGGTCACAGTGTAAGTGCAAGTCACATGCATTGTTGGAGCTGCGGCAAGCTGTTGCAGCACAGCACAGCACATCGCAGTCCCTGCCGCCCTGCATGTGCAGCATAGCGTACACAGGCCGGCAGCTGCCCTCTGCCGGTGCTTTCCCAGCTTACCGTTCCCCGCCAGCTGATGATGTTCCGTTTCACTTCTGTTCTATAACACACACGCTGCCATGCAGGGCCCTCCCCAACTGTGCGTGCACCAACAGCCCAATGCAAACTACTTCAATGAAACAGACATCGACAGCAGCGCCGCACTGCAGCACGAAACTTGCACAGACTTATAACACCATCTGTGCCAACAACCCAACTACTTCACTGTACTTACACTCTGCACCACTCTGCAACCTGCAACTGCCCCCTAGATGTCAGAAACAGTGGCACAACTACCCCCAAGCCTGCATCGAGACACGCAGCGAGCAACTAGCACTGCAGCTAGCACCTGGCACCTAGCACTGCAGCTACCCCCACGCCTCCACGCAGTACCGTTGCGCAGCCTCCAGCCGCCGCTGAAGGGCCTTGGCGTCGCCCTGTGGGCACAGGAGGCCTGCCTGGATGGTGTCCACGAACGCGGCCGCCACGGCCTCCGGCATCTGCTCCGCGGAGCCCGCCACAAACACGCTCGCGCTCTCGTCTCTCAGAAGCCGCCACAGCATGTCCCTGTTGTCTCGTATGCAGTGCTGCACGTACCGCTTGGCGGGCTGGTCCCGGGAGAAGGCGCAAAGCAGGCCCCCCTCCGGCCTGAGCACCCCCTCCCTCCTCATCTCCCTCCACTCCTGCACCACCACCAGCCTCCCATCAGCATGCCTTCACCGCCACCAACATGCTGCCATCAACACACATTCACCGACAGGCTTCCACCAACAGCTTTACTGCTTGCACCGGCATGCTTGCACCAACATGCTTCCACCGGCATGCTTCAGTCATCGCATCATGATGGCGCTGTGCATGCGCTGCAAGCCCACAGCAACGGTTTCCAACAGACTGGGCATCAGGCAAAGTGCAGTCACATCTGCTTAATACGAACGCATTTGACCGCACTTGCTTTGCTCGTACAATCCAGAAAATGGTGCAACACAAAGGCAGCTACACTTAGAAAAGAGCGGGGAGGGAGAAGTGGGAGAGGGGGGGTTACGCACCTCAGCGTACAGAAAGTCCTTGCCTTCGTTCCTGCAGCCGAACAGCAGCACGCTGCCCGCGACCGCAGCGCCGGAGCGCAGCAGCGCAGCACGCTCATGCATGAAAGACCGGAACGGTGCGACTCCGGTGCCTGGCCCGACACATATTAGCGGCACCTCTGGTGGCGGCAGCGCCAGAGCTCCCCTCTGCGTCCACAGCGGCACCCTGGCTCTGCAGCAGCCCGCCTGTCACCCCCAGAAACAGAATCATATCGTTCACAGCAGCTACTGGTGGAAAGGTAGCGAATAGGCATAAACTCAAATAGACAGTTCGCCTATCACCTGAAGCTGTCATTGACAAGACAACGGGGGGGTGGCTACTGGGGCCTCAGACACCAGCGTCAGGCACGTTCAGCCTTCAGGGTGTGCAGGTGGTGGCAGCAGTCGTACAAAGCGCGCGCCAAGGGCCTTTGCTGGCGCACTTGTTGGAACATCGCCAGCCTAACCTATATCAGTTCCATGCATCAGACATGGTGCGGTGAAAGGATATCAGAGCTCAGATGTCGAGTGGTTAAGATAGGCTGGTGATGCATCGCGATGTTGCAACAGCCAGCATTCATATGAGTCCCGCATGCATGCAGGAAGCACTTGCAATCAGCGCGCGCGCGAGCGAGCGAGCGCACCCGAGGGGCAGGGCGGCGAGCCATGAGGAGCAGAGGCCTTTGATGCGGCGCCGGAACGGCGTGCGGTAGTCCACCTCAGCCACAGTGATATGCATGCGCCCGGGGTGTGCGGCTGGGGAGGAGCTGATGGAGAACTGCCGCGGCTTGAGGGTGGGCGCGGCCTGTAGCAGCCTCGCCAGCGGCAGACGAGCGCTGGGAAAGTCCTTCAGCACCTGCACTGGCCATGCATATGCAACGTGGCCATGCATGTGCGCACTATGGCTACTAATGGAGAATCCTTGTACAGGAGCAGCGCTGGCAACTGTGCACGCATCACGTACGGTACATGCATGCATTGCATGCATGTTCTCCCGGCATTGCCAGACGAAGACTGCCTTGCACAGGGCATGCTGAACTCCGACAAGCTTGCAGCAAGTGAGGGCCTCTACAAAACAAACCACAAAGGCAGTCAACTGGCAAGAGTGCAGAGCACCAGATGCACCAAACAAGCGAGGCGACCCCTTTCACTCTTGTGTTTCGGGAAAAGCAAGAAGTTTCATGAACGGGGGTTGGGCACAGGGGGGGCGGGAGGGGGGTTCACCTCCAGCAGAGAGCGACGCTCGCGCGAGCAGTAAGTGGCCAGGTCATCGCGCCCCTCTGGGCTTGCAAAGTGCAGAAGCCGCTCCTGCTCGCGGGCCTCTGTGGCGCACGCGGCGAGTGCGGCGAACAGCGGCCTGCGCGGCGGCGCCCCTGCGACATCCAGAACGCCTGTGGCCACCGCTAGCGCCGGCGCGGAGAACTCGCAGTGGCTACAGGTGGTACCGTTAGATGGTGGCTGCAGGCGTTGCGGGAGCTGCTTCATGTCGATGCCGATTGTCAGCGAGGCATCTGCATGCATGTGGTTCCATTTGCTCAGTGGCTCGCAGCACGCTTTAAAATAAAGGGGGGAATAACAAGGGACAGAGTGCGCATGGCTGCGTGCATAAGCATGCATGCATCAAGATCAAGGTCGTGGCTCCAGGCCAGCAGCAAGTGGGCTGCAAGCCTCCTCTTCACACCCACCAGTGGCTACAGGCTCGATCTATGCACAACCCGTCGAATACACAGTGGCTACAGGTCCCATCCGCACAAACCCTACCCTGCTGAAACACACACACACACACACACACACACACACACACACACACACACACATGACCGCACCAGTAGCGACTCCTAGAAGCTGCAGGAGCTCAGCGCCGGCAGCGGCAGGCGCGGCGGGCAGCGTCACCAGAAGGTCGCCGGGGCAGTACCGCACTCCGCTGCCCGCGATGTCAAGCTCGATGTGCTGCACGACCTGCATGAGCGCATGCATGCATGCATGCTGAGCGGCCACCTTTAAACGTGCACCCCACAAGCACCGCGTGCTGCAGGCGCTTCTAGCTGCCCTGCCTTGTGGGGGTTTTGTTGCATAGTTCATTTACATAACAAGAATCACAATTTGAAGCTCCTTTTTTTTGCTGGTGCCACATGTCTGGCAGTAGCACATAAGAAAGGATGCACTGATCTAGGCAGTGCAACAGTAGGTGATACGATTGAGAGGGGCACGTGCTGCAGCTTTCACAGCCTCTGTCACGGTTCTGGGAGATTCTGCTATATCAGTGACCAACAAGGCTTCGGCATGCATCGCGCAGCCTGTTACTGTGCGAATCATCGCTCCTAGCAGTAGAAAACGACCTTCGTTGCGTGATAAAAAAAACGACCATCGCTGGGTCGGGCGATTTTGGTATTAGCACAGACCCTAACAGTAGCAGCCTCACCTGCCAGTGGTCTTCAGCTGTCAGCCGCTCCGTTCGAACTACTGTTGCCCAGAAAGGGTTGGCGATGCTCCGCGCGGCCCCCTCTCCGCCTTCCTTCCACGAGGGCTCATGCAGTGATGAGTTGCCTGTTGATTGATCTGCGGCTACAGGTGCGGTCTGTAGCTGCGAGGCGTTCCAGGGCTTGTGCCCTGATGCGATGTCTGTCAGAGCTGAGAAGGCGGCCGCGGCGCTGCAGGCTGCCCGGAACTGCATTTCCTTGGTTTCGGGGGGCTTTTTCTCAGGGGTTGGTGATGCAGAGGCTGTGGGGGGGGAGGTGTTGTTGGGGTGGGGTGTGTGGGGGCAGGATCTCACATACAGCTTTGGGTTGGGCACAGGCTGCGTGGGGGGCCTTGCTGATGGAGCTTCAGGGAACAGTGAGGGCAGGGCTTGGAATAGGGCATCAAGCCAGGCATCCAGAGCGGTTTCGTATCCGCCAGAGTCCTGTGGCACTACTGCATGTGTTTCTGGGGCACACTGCCGTGTCTTCAGGTATACAGCAACGATTTGCAGTGCTGAAATGTGCATCAGTGCGGATGCTGGCATCAAGTTTCTCATGCCTGACCATGCGGCAGCATGTGCGAGCGTGCTAAAGCGTTCTGGAGCTGTCGCGTACCTTCAAAGGTGACGTGCTCTCAGCGTTTTCGCTACAGCACTTTTGTCGTGGTAGTGTGTAGCTTTGAACTGGACATGGTGCAGTACGTGTCAGCTCAGTGAACTGGACTTCATGTAGAGCGAGTAACAGCCTTATTTACGCAGATTCAGAGCCATAGTTGTTGTCCGGGCGCACCTGGTCGTTTCCCAGGCCCTTTTCAATCAGCCGCTTACCTCCAAGCTGCTCCAAGCGCCTGTCCAGCTTCTTGGCAACCACGTTAAACTGTACGTAGCCAGAATCTCCGAGTCCAAATACTGCATAATTCATTCGCGATAGAAGGGATGGAGGTAGGCTCTTACGTAGCATGCTCTTCCAGCTTAGCTGCATGCCCTGCGGCACGTCGCCCTGACCTGTACAGCACAAATAACTGAATAGACTTCAACAGGAAAAAAATATTTCTCAATTGAGTATGTCCATTGCTCAGGGACGGGTGTGTAGCTGCGGGTGGTAGTATGGCTGGGCATCCTGATGACTGGTGTGTAGAATTGACACGAACACAGGGAGTAAGCATACCTGTTGTAGAACAAACGAACAATACAAGATCTTCTTTGGCAAGATCTTCCAGCGTAACAGTGTCCATTGGTAGTGCACAGCTCTCTGCAGTGATGGCTTCCTTCATGTAGGCAGCCAGCAGCTCTGCCACATCATGAGCGTTGCCCGTCTCAGATCCATAAACGACCAACATACTGGTATTATCTTCGTTCTGAAGTAATCCACCTTGACGGTCGGGATTCCACCGCACAAGCTCGCAGAGGGCCACACAAGCACAGCTGTGAGTGCACAGATCAACGACTCCTGTGATGCACCTCTGCTCGGACTGTTCCCAGCATTTGCAAAATGTGTATTTTTTCAACACAAGGGCGATGGTAGTGGCATGCTCGGCCAAAATTCTGTCCGGTTGGATTGGGGCATGGACATGTTTTCTGGCATTCCCTGAAACGTTTTCATGGCCAAATGTGCTTCAGGCTTTTCCAGCACCTGATACCGTCTCAATCTCTGTGGACGTCCTTCTGTAGCAAGATTATTTCTAGCCTCGCTTTGCTGTGCCCACGTCTGCTGCCCCCCCTTGCAGCCTCTCGCACCCACACCAGATCACACCTTTCACACGCAGCACGATTACACAACTCCGCATCGCAAGAAACACAAACTTCATATTCGTACGACCACAGGTATGCTCCCTCGCTACCGTCAGCAGCGCCAAAACCTTCACCAACCCACATGCATGAACACCACGTGACGCAAAGGGCCAGGAGGGGCCAAGTGCTACGCAATACCCAAAAGCACCCCCGAAGGACTCAAAATCCACCAAGCACCTCGGCATACGCACACAAGACCGACTGAGCCCCCTGAGCCTCCTAAAGCAGCAGCGGCACAGCCCATCGTGGGCAGCCGTTGCAAGTGCTTGCGTCTGTTGAACCCAAAACTGATCGATCAGCAGCTGTGAACCCCTTTGATATTTGCAGGCCCTTTTC
Organism: Ulvella scutata; assembly: GCA_032359135.1. Lineage (NCBI taxonomy): Eukaryota > Viridiplantae > Chlorophyta > Ulvophyceae > Ulvales > Ulvellaceae > Ulvella > Ulvella scutata. The sequence continues at coordinate 10,390 of JAUMHD010027636.1, forward strand.
AGGGACTTCTGGACCCGTTCCATTTTCCTAAATAGGGTCCCAGATCCAGATTTACTTCTGTCAGGGCCTGAAAACCCCATCAGATAAGGCAGACCTGCTTCACGAGCACGATGCGCTCCACCCCCCCACACCAGCTCCAACCTGCTCTGTTATCTCCCAACAAAGAATGTTACAACAAGCAGCATGCATGATCAACCAGCATCGGCTCCTAGCTCCAGTCTTGCAGGCCGCACTCCTCCCCGTCATCCACCAGAAGCATGCGGAGATGAGCGCCCCCATGAGACGCAGCGCCATCAAGCATCACATCTCTGGAGGCTGATGCAGCTGCCCCCTGAGCACCTTGCAGCAGCAGCACGGCACAGCACAGCGCAGCACACCAGCAGCAGCGCAGCAGCAGCACAGCACAGCCCAGCCCAGCGCAGCAGCAGCAACAGAAGCGCAGCAGCAGCAGCAACAGCGGCAGCAGCACAGCAGCAGCAGCAACAGCGGCAGCAGCACAGCACAGCGCAGCAGCGGCAGCAGCGTACAACACAGCACAGCGCAGCAGGGGGAACACAGCACAGCGCAGCAGGGGGAACACCAGCAGCAGCTTGCGTCACGCGGAGGTCATGAAGACGCGGAACATGGCGTCCACGGACAGCAGCGACGCGTACGTGAAGCGCATGCGCTGCTGCCACGCAGTGGCGCTCTTCAGCTGCGATGCTGACAACCGCACACTGTCACCGGCCACTTGCCGCTGCACCAGCGCCAGCAGCGCCTTGTGCTGCGCGGTGTCCCATGTGGTCCTCTTCAGGAGGTTCCCTGCAGCACTCATCACTAGTATCTATCGCTCAGTTAGACAGAGCAATCCTCCACAAACTGATCCCATCTATGCAAAAGCCAATATATTTTCCAAAGAAAACCTTTTATGGGAGAATCTGAATCTGGTGTGTCACTGCCACTCAATGATCCGGCATATTTTCAACCCCCCTATATAAAGATCCAGCATTTCATGACCTCAACTAGCCCCCTTATTTGGCAAACAATTATAAGGATCCTTTGAGGATCCTCTTATCAGGGAGTTGTTTAAGGACCCAGGAACGCCTGCCACTCATCCCGCTGACTTAGCTCGTTCACCTGGAAAAGGCATGTGGTGTGTTTTCTCACTTGTATCTGAAGTGCTATGGAAAGCGACACGGTTGCTTGGGACTATTTCTTGGGTGTGTGTGCTGAAAAAATAATAGAGACGCTGGTGGACACTGCCCTGCATGCCCCGCAGAGGTCTTGTGTGATGGTTCCTCTTGCGCACATGCCTCGCTCCCTGGGCAGAGGTGACGTTACATCGCTTTCTATCGGAAGAGAATCCTTGCTAGAGAGCCTGCTGGAGCACAGTTTCGTCAAGGCAGTGCTGTGCCATTTGAGTGAAATCGTAGCTCTTCATACTTTTGCATTGCGGTTCTTGCTCCTTGGATACCAACGCAGACGCGTTGAGAAAGGGCAACACAAAAAGAGAGGCAGAGAGAGGCAGAGAGAGGCAGAGAGAGGCAGGCGGGCGGGAGACAAGGCTCCTTGACAGGCGGGCGGGAGATAAGGCAGACCTGCTTCGAACAGAGAGGCAGAGAGAGAGAGAGGCGGGCGAGCGAGCGCACCAGCAGCAGTGCAGAGGTCGCGGCGGAGCTGCGCGAGGGAGTGCTCGAACTGCACATGGTACAGGAACACTGTCTTGGAGGGCGTGCGGTCCGCGGTGCGCGGCAGCTCCTGCATGGAGAGGTAGCCCTGCTGGAACAGCACATGCAGGATGGTGCGCACGTCCCTGGTGCTCAGCATCGCAAGCTTCTCGATCGCATCCACCTGTGGACACCCATAGGCTCTGTTTTTTAATTGCATTGTAAAAACCTTTTATGTGCGTGTGAAAAACTTTTGTGTAGGTTACAGGTCATACAGGCCACTATGCAGGCTGCACCAACACGAGGCCATAGAGAGCGGGCTGCCTGTGGGTGCTTGCGCCGCTGCTGCAGAACACCGCTCACCGCGCTGTTGATGATGTGCGCTGAGCCTTGCTACAACATCTGCAAAGCACAGCACAGCGCAGCGCGGCGATCCAGAGAGTGGGAGGAGGAGCGGGCAGTGGCGGTGATGTGGCGGTGTGCTGCGTGGCCCGTTCGAAGCCCACTTTGGGCATGGTGGATGCCCAAAGTCAGCTTCTTGTCTACTACGATGCTGCCCTATTTGTGTGTGTAAAGTTATAGGCATAACTGCCCTATTTGTTGCCTTGTCAGCATCAGACAACGTGTACCCAGAACATGGTGGATGCCCACAACATGGGGGACTCACAGAACTTGGTGGATGCCCCGAACATCAAAGCAAGCTATTTCAGAGCAGCAGCCCGCGGCGGCAGCAGCAGCAGCAGCAGGGGGGGGGCGCACCTGGAGGTACTTGTGCTCGAGGATGATGCGCCACACACGGTGGCCCCTCTCCCCAAAGCGGCCCTTCATGTACCCTGCCAGGATGTTGCTCTGCGCCTGCACGCATGTGGTGCATGTGTTGGTGCCTGTTAACAGCTGCATGCCGCTTCGAACGTTCCAAGCGGCATGCTGCTGTTGCCCATTAAAACATGGCCTTGTGCAGGCCACATGCCGGGCACAGCAGGAGGAGCAGCAGCAGCAACTAGCAATAAAAACAGCAACAACAGCAGTAGAAGCTGCGGCGGCTGTGGCGGGGAGGGGCCGCCGCTGCAGCACCTCTCCATGCACAGCAGCAGCAGCGCGCACGCGGCCATGCATGCATGCAGGCCAGCTGGCAGGCGCGCGCGAGCGCCCACCATGCATGAACTGGCGGGGGTGCGAACTTGCGGTGGTGTGCACTAGCGGGGTGTGCACTTGCAGCGTGTGAACTGGGGGTCTCCTGGCTGGCAGACCTCAGTGTATGTGTGTGTGTGTGTGTCAGTATTCCTGTATGATTGGGGTAGGGGGCAGGGTGTGAACTGGCGGGGGCGCACCATGAGCAGGATAGCGGAGGAGTCGAAGATGAAGCAGTCGGCGTGGTCGTCGTCGTGCTGGATGAGGTTGGAGTCCGTCATGAGCGCGAGCGCGGTGCCGACGTCCACCTCCTGCTCGCGGTCGCCTTCCTCCTCTCCATCTGAGTTCCCCACTGCACGCCCAAAGAGAAAAGAATAATAGGTTGGTATCATGATATGTCAAACCATGCATGCAGTATCATGATATATCAAATGTGTTGCTTTGTGCAAGGGTAACCACGCTCTCTTCAGGTCGGGGGTGCAATTGTATTCCCGTGCCAGTGGCCATGCACTTGTGCCTGGCCTGCTGGTTCCGATAGCTGAACTAGAGTGATGCATGTGTAGATATTCCCAAGTATCTTTTGCTTCTTGCTGATTACCATTCCTTACTGCTTGGTGCACCTGCCTCTGCATCCTGTCCATGTAACTACATGTGATATATCAAATCATGCCTGTAGTATCATGATACATCAAATCATGTAATATCAAAGCATGCATGAACGATATGCAGACCGCGCTGCCACCATCACACAGAGGCAGGCAGGAGGTGCGTGCGTGCCTGATGGAGTGGCTGCAGGGGTGTCGATGTCCATCAGCCCGCCGCCCTCCGCGTCCGCCGCGGCCGCCTCCTCCTTGCGCTTATTGCTGTGCACGCGCTGCGTGACCGCATGCATGGAGACGCTGCATGGCGGCATGCTGGGCATGCCCACCCTCGTGAGGTGCGAGTCCCATGTGAGGTCCATCATCGCTTGCATCACCTGCAATCCAATGCAGCTGCTTGAGCTCGGTGCAGCTTCCAGCTGCTGGCAAGCCTCCAACGCAAAAAGAAACTGCTTGGGCTGTGGGTTTGTGTTCCTTGCAAACCGGAAAGGTATTTCATGGGCAGTCCTGGTGGCAGGACTGGGCAAGACTCTACCACAGCTTGCTATCATTCGAAGCAGCCAAGGCTCATAAGAGCCCTAATAGACAAAAAGGCGCATGCATGAGAGGCATCCACCGCTCGCAAGCTTGGTTTGGCATTGCAAGAAAAGAAGCAACCTGTTCCTTGCACATCGGAACAACCGAGCACATACGTTACCTGAACAAGTGAGCGGCCTAAGCCCGATACAGGAAAAGGGCATTCAATCGAACTGTTTTTCAATGCATGAGAGATGGTTTGCCCTGCAAAATTGGCCAGGTAAAGCTGACGACTGGATGCACAAGCTTTCGTGATGGCGCTGTTGTGCCATTCGATTCAAGTAGTGGCTCTTTCGCTCTAGCTGTTCTGGGTTCCTTCCTAGAACAAAAGATTCATTGTTCTAGGAAGCTGTTTTGGGCTCCTTCCATTATCGGTTCCGGCCTTCGCAATACCTTGCCGGTTTGCAAGGACAACACACAAGCGTTGCCTGTATCCTTGTTTTCTTCTTCCCCTTGTTACTGCACATATAGTAGGAGCGAGCGAGTACCTTTGCAACGCACTCATCGTGGCCCATAGCCACAAAGTTGATGCAGGCTTCGTTCTTGAAGTGCACCACAAAGGCATCCACGTTGAGCCGCAGCAGCACCAGCTCCTTTGCATCCTTCATCTCGCTCACTCCATCAGGTGTGGCAGCGCGGAGCACCTCGTCGGGGTACTTGTGCCGCAGCTTCTGGTACTTGGCCATGGTCAACTGGTGGGCGGAATTCAAGCGCTTCTGCTCGTCCGCGACTTTCGGCTGGCGGGCCCTGGATCTCGCTTTTGTGGGCGCGAACATGAGTGGCATGTCGCAGGGGGGTGCCTGCACTGCATGCATTATGAGTGCGCCGTACGACGAGGCCTCGTTGTACGGCACCCACCGTATGTGTGCATACGGTGGCTTGAGGGGGAACGGATTGGTGGCTTTGTATGTACTCTCAACGTTTACAAACCGGAAAGGTAGTTAAAAAGGCACTGGGGTTTTGCATGTAGTCTATTAATTCGTGTATATACGCTGAGCTCTAAGGGGGTTTGAGGGGGGTGGGGTGGGGGGGGGGGGTGAGGTTGGCCGCACCTGCTCAATCAAGCGGCGCTGCAGTAGCTTCATTACAACAGATGCGCATTCTTCTCGTGTCTGGTCGGCGTTGGGCTTCTCTTCGCCTGGCGCTTGCTCTTCCTCCTCTACTAAAATATGATCTACTATGCCCCGGAAGTCTAGCCGGCCATAAGCCACCAGCTGCTGGCATACTTTCTCAGCCAGCGGCCCCAGCGTATCCGCAATGTGGACTAGAAACGCTGGTTGGCGGATTGATGCAAATATCCGGGATGCAGCAACCTGGCACATCAAGGTTCTGGTACCAAACGTTGTGTTGTATTGTCCATTGCAAACATGGGGAACGAGAAGGCGTGGTGGGAGCTCACCTTATAGACTGTATTGGATACTATCTGCCTGTTTGCTCCTATCTGGTCGTGAAGTAGTGCCTCGATGAAGCTGTGCTGTATCAAGATCATCAGACCTTTCTTGGTGACAGAGCTGGGGAGCTCTGTACCCATGCCCACTTCCCGTAACGTCGATGGGCCATTCTTGAACAAGAAACGGCAAATTTTCTGCATCATGTAGCTGTTTCACCGGCGAAATTCGCTCAAAATATCTGGCAATCGCTATGGACTCACCTGAGGCGTATCTCCGAAGATGTCGGCAACGATGCTGCACGCATACTCAACAGCTGCACCATGATGGTGGTCACCTTTCTCTGGCAGCGCCTCCTGCTCCGTCATGGGCCTAGCAGATCGGCAGTGCCTATCCTTCCGCTGTCACAGTCCACTGGGCAGACACGTCCGCAGATAGAAGCCTAGAACAGACATACAAGCGTTTGAACTACTGTCAGAAATCCACATGTACACCGGCAAGCAGTGCCTTCAGGCACAACTATCTATATCATATGAAGTGCACCGGTAAGTGAACCGCCACCAAGCATGCCGATACACATTCACACGAATTCAAGCACAGAGCACCTTAAATCACGAGTATTACAAGGATTCAGTTTTTGATGTACTGGTTCCTTCTGCGTCTTTGCTGAACAAAGCATTGCAGTTCTCCATGCAAGTGCCAATGAGTCGGATTCATTGAGAGTCCAGTATGCCACGGGGCCACAGATGTAGGATGCTATTTATACACAAACATTGAGCTCTGCTGACATGCAAGATATTTGTGTCGTGTTACCATCTGGTTGGGTTCCATTCAGACTCTGAATTTCAGAGCACTTGAAAGCGTTTGGATTCATGATTGTAGCATCGTGCCGGAGCAGAGACGTTCGAGAGGCAGACATTCAAGAATTTACAATGTTCAATCCGATTTGTCGGTTTTGTTCGCCATTGCGTGCTCACAGCCAGCTTTGCAGGCCCCTCCCTATTAAAAAAATCCAGCTGCCATCATTCAATGCACTATCAACGATGACTGAACCATATCCTGCGCTCGATTAATACAAACTTTGCGAAATCAGAGCATTGCACTCGTTAGTCAATTCAGATCGCTGTCTGCACACCAAAGTCTGTGTCGAAGACACCTATGCGATGTACCACACTAACACCGTGACACAGCTTCAGAAACAGTGTTCCTCAAGGTAGCAGAACATCGAATCTTCAACTGTGTGGTCTTACAGAGCCACAGATGCCTACAGTATGTGGTCATCTCGTTCAATGGACAAGTCCAAGCCTTCCCGAGGAATGAAGTGACGATCCAAGGTCACATCTGACACCGCAAAGTACTGGTGCTTTCCTACACTGTCCCTCTCCTCGTCTTCCGCGCCCTCTGCGAACCTGCAAACGTGAGCACTTCATCTTATCTGCATTATGGAATGACTTGACTGCACCCGTTTTGAACCAGCTATGTCTGCCACGCTGACGAGCTACTCTCACTCAAACAGCTCTGGGCATGCAAGATCATATAAGCAGAAAAGCACAGAGTACACCGCGTGATATGGCATCTGTGCCAATCACTCTGGTGAGCTTATCTTTGCACGACTCAATAAGAGAGCGATCATCTGCGAACGCAACTCCTTTCGGACGTTACTTCTGCAAAGCCAAACAGTCCATTTATAACACAAGATAAGGTGTCTAACAAACGATGCGCCAGATATGGCAGCTACATTGTTGAGGGCCCAGGCACACAGGAAGACAGCCTCTCTCCGCAGACACCAGTGCACCTTCCTTTCTCCGACTCAGATAGCAGAATTTGGCACCAGGAGCAATTTCATTGTTCAGGCGATGACCGAACCGAGACGATCCAAGACGATTGTAATGTTCATACCAGCAATCACCACTTGCCAGCTCAAGCAAACTCACACTCACACACACCCACACAACAACAACAACTACAACAGCAAAAGCAGACAGAATAACAGAAGCAGAACACGCTGCAGCACACAACAGCATCCACAGCTGCAGCACCTGTCCAGCCCAGGGCCTTCAAGCCAGATGTTGTAAGCTATCGATATGCGAGGCTGCAGCCTGTCCTTCAGCAGCCGCATGGGCACCGTGTGGGGCAGATACGACGGGAACAGCACAAAGTCTCCGATATTGGGCACAAACACCGCGCGGCCGTTCGGCTGGCTGTCTGGGCCCTCGATAGGATTTGAAAACTCCAGAGGTGCCTGCACACCATTGAGCTCTTACACATCGGCAGAGGCAGTAAACAGGCGCCTGTAGACAACCCTGTGCGCGCTAGATTCGTGCGCAGGGTGGCTGTGGAGGCTTGATGAGGCTCAGGCCTGCCACGTTGGCTTGCAGGTGCCTGCTGCATGCTTGGATCGTCTCAGCTGCAGGCCCACGGCTGGAGGTGCACATTGAAATGATGCTTGTTGAAGTGTTGTACATATCGTTGGGAAAATGTGCATGTTGAAGTGATGTACGCTGGAAAAAGAAGCCATGCAAGTTGGGAAAAACTGTGATGCACGCTGGAAAAATAAGTGATGTACGCTGGAAAGAGTGTCTGGTGCGGCCGCACTCGCCCACTCAGTCAGCATGCATGGGGATGCAGGTGGCGAGATTGAAGATCTTCAACATTAGCTGTGCAGGCTGCACCACACAGAAGGCCACTGCGAGGCACGCCAGTGCTTGGCAACGGGAACATGATGTGCAATGCGGCCCGCAGGCGCGCGCAGATAACAAACGAAACAAAAATCAAGGCTCAAGCTACCCCCGTGGCCCCCGTGGGGACTGGGCCTCAGCACTATGAAGAGCAGGGGGAGGAGGGGCAGCCCAAATAACAAACAACATCAACAACAGTTGTATGCAGCAGCAGCAGTATGCAGGCAACAGCACGCAGACAGCTGCAGCATGGAGGCGGCGACGTGGGGGGTGGAGGTGGGGGTGGGGGTGGATAGCGCACCGATTCGTGGGGGAGCTCCAGATACAGCACGGCAGTGAGCGCCTGGTGGCGGTGGTAGTGGCGGCCATGGTACGACATGCTCTCATCATGCACTGCACACATGCACACACACTCTCTCACGCGCCTGCCCAGCCCACAGCAGCACAAGAGCTGCCCTGCCTCGCCAACTGCTACCATGCACGCTGGCACAGCCCTGGAGCAGCCAAAATAATAACTTTAAAATATAAACAATTTTGAAAAAATATGTATATACAACGCCCCACAGCGGCTCATGCTCCCTGCGCGGCATGGCATATGTTCTGGGTGGCTACCAGGGTGCCTGTGCAGCTATCTGAAACAACACTGCGGAAACTGAGGTCTGTGGCCGTGACACAAGCAGGTCATGTGATGCGATACGATGCAATACATGGTGTGCAGTCCTGGAACTAGATCTGGATCTAGAAATACCCAGCATGCAGGGCCTGGTCCTGTGGTTATGCTTGCATGCATGCAGGTAGCGGCAGGCTTCAGTTACATGTGGCGGTAGCGACCGTGCACCTGGACAGTACCCAGACAACAAGTCCTGGGGGTTTCATGGGAGTGTGGCAACACACAGGCACATGAGCACGTCAGCGTCGCGTCAGGCAGACAGGCAGGCAGGCAAGTCCCTCTGCTTTTACAAACCGGAAAGGTAGTGAATAGGCATGAACCCAAATAGCCAAAAGCAACTAATACAACATATCCACCACTTCACTCGAATGGCACAACAGCACCATCACGAAAGTCTTTCCCAGCACTCTTAGCCAAACTGCGATAGTAATGACGAAACACAATGCCACAACCACTACAAAGTTGGCCCCTCTGCTACAACGTTAACTGTATTTAAATTTCTTATCTGTAGTTAAAAGTCTGTCGCTGCACCACGTGCACAAGTTCATGAACCTAGTGGAGCATGAGACATATATTCAGCTGCAAAAAGCCAGAAAGACAGTTTCAGAGTCCCTGTGACAGTCCCTCTGTGAAGACAGGCATGAACACAATAGCCAGAGCAGCCAGCACAAGAGGCAGGCGCAAGAGCGCACCTGTCAGCCAGGAGAAGATTCCGGGATCTCGGTCGTCCGCCAGGTCATCCTTGCCCATGCGCTTGAGCATGGACACCACCACTGTGGCCACTGCACCGTCACCCGCACAGTGACTGCCACCGCACACTCCACAGCAAACTGCCCCTCGCTCTCGAGGGGCTGGAAACATGAGCGCAGTGCCTGCGCACGCATGCAGTGCGGGCAAGCAGTTTCATGGCACAGCCAGTCGGACTCTTGTCCATGCATTGCTTGCTCGGCTTGTGTTGTTCACACAGTGCCCGCTGTGCAGGCAGCACATTATACAACCGAAAAAACCAGTTTAAAAAGCAACAATCGTCAGTTTTTAGAAGAAGAAAATTTTCTAGTTTTTCCTAGAAAACATTACTCGCAACACAGTCCAGTAGTTCCTCAGCACAGTCCCGATACTACCCAGTCATGAAAGGAGACAGGCGGGAGGCTGCCACTCACAGTGTGTTCATGTGCGGACTGCTAGGCCCTTTCGACGCTCACGTTTTCCACCGACCATGATGCACACCGTTGTGACAGAACGAAGCATACCCAGATACGCCACACGAACGAATGCTTCAAATGAGCGCCATTCAAGCGCAGTTGCAGCTGTTCATGCACTTTTTTTTCAATTCGGGTTATCGTCTACTAAATGAATAATTTGTAGACTGGCCAATGGGAGAGATAGAAAGAGAAAGAGACACAGAGCTCGAGGATGCAGCGAGTGAGTGCAGCGCGCACCGGCACGCAGCATGCGGGAGTGTGCATTGCTTTGCAGGTAGGTGGTGTACGCAGCCCGCCACTCCCGCTCCAGACGCTCCCCGATGGGCCCGGGTTTGCCCCCGTCGCAGGGGCTTGACCCGGGCTCTGGCCACCGCGCTTGCCAGTCAAACAGCTCGTCCCCCAGCGAGCCCGGGCTCTCGCGGTCAAACTCTGCGCCGTTGTTGGGCAGGCACTTCTTGAAAGCGTCAAACGCTATAAGCGCCAAGGATCGCAATGCATGCAGGTCCAACTCGGGGTCCACCTGCAGGTCCACCTCAGGGTATAGCCATTGGAATATTCCACAGCTGATGTATGCATGCACCGCATGCATCAGAACCCCTGATCAGTTTCAGGGGTTCACACACCGCACAGCAACACTTCCCAGAGAGAGGAAACTCTGATTTGCCAACCCCCGGAGAGTGATGCATGGCGATGTGTTGAGTGTTGTTCTGCAGTGATGCACCAGAACAACAGAACTAGTAGTGTTGGCGTGGTGTTGCCGCAGTGGGGCAACCTATGAGGGGCGGTGGGGGCTGCCTGACATGGAACGGGCGCTTTCAGGTTTTCGGGAGCTTTGATAAACAGACACGTGGGCACACTTACAGAACAGGCATCCATTACACCGTGAATCAGCCTTTCTCACTTTACAAGAAGGTCACAACAGCAATGCTGCAACACTGATACAGCCAGCCAAGCACACATGAGGCCCCCAGCCACACACCCCCAGGCAAGGAATCTGGAGGCCGACTCCCATGTGACGTCTTGTGCTTGTGCGGGTTTGTAACAGCTTTAAACTTTTACAGTACATGGGAAGGCATGCATATGACGCTCACGAGTCCGATGACACCCAGAGAGGCGGCCTCACAGCAAGGGAGCACAGGAGGCAGACACATGTCGACACACATGCTGCTCAGGCACAGCATGCTGCTGAGGCCACATCACATCACATCACATGTATGTATGCCAGCACAGCATGCTGCTCAGGTCACATCACATGCATGCATGCCAGCACAGCATGCTGCTCAGGCCACATCACATCAAATCACATGCATGCATGCCAGCAGCGCACCTCCTGCAGGCTGTACACCGCCACAGGGCTCCCAAACGAGAACCACATGCGGTCCACATCAGCGCACACCTCCTCCGCCGCCTGAGGCTCTCCTGCGCGACCCTGTGTGGTTGCAGCTGTGGTCACAGGCACCGCGCCACCTGATCCTGAACCGGAGCCCCCAGGCCGGGCAGGCGCTCGCAGCGCTTCAGTGGCAGGCAGGTGCGGCGGGCGGTGCACATCCCCCGGCGCCCGCAGGCCGTCCGGCCTCTGCGGCCGCCGCAGCGGCTCGGGGGGGGAGTCAGGGTTCCGCTGGGGGAGCTGCAGTGTGCGGCGCTCCTCGTCTGCCCACTCCTCGCCTTGCTCTCCTGCACAGCAGCGCTCTGTGAAGTGCTACATCACAGAGGTTGTGCTTGATGCATGAACTACATGAACAGAGTTTGATTGTGGTGTGCAGCATAGCACCATGAAGAAGCACCCTGAGAGCACCAGAACAAGCCCTGCTAGCCTACGTCCCACGTGTGGCAGCACATACAGCATCAAGCATTCTGAACAGCATGCATGTGTGCTTCGCAGCCACAACAAGACACAACTACTCTGCCCAGAGATGCTCGCAGAGGGCACAAGCTCCACAGAGGCGGTATGGGGATTTCTCGGCTTCCACCACCAGCGGATCATGCCCCATGTTGAGCAATTGCCTGTCAACCTATGAGGGCATGCATTCTTGGTGGTTGACGCAAATGACCCTGACATAAGTCAGGACAGCGACAGTTTGATGTCAAACATGCAACTTTACATGCAACGGCTGCAGGGGGCTAGGTGGCGAGGGTCTGGCACCTGCATCGCCCCCAAGGGCGCGCCGCTCGCCCACCTCATCGCCCACCTGAATATCCTTCACGCCCACATCCACGCCTGCACCCTCCTGATCATCATCAAGCGCCATCATCCGCCGCGACGCCGTGTCCTGCAGCTGAGACAACGGGGGTGGCTTCAGGGGCCCCATGTGCATCGGAATAATCGAGCCGGCGGTCAACGAAGGGTCTCCAGGGAGCGCCAGGTGGAGGATGGCAGCGTGCGTGGAGTGGGGGGGCTCCTGGAAGGTGTCCACGGTGACAGAGGAGCTGAGGCCCAGGTACCGGGAGCGTGTGGATGCGTGCTGCATGAGCTGGTGCATGGTGGGGGGCGGCGGGTGGCGGCGCTGAACTTCGATCGGCGGCACCGGCAGGATGGATGTGAGGATCCAGGGGGGCAGCACTGCAAGGTCGCCAGTGCGCAGCTCCACCCTGCAGTGGTTGTAGTGTTCGTAGGTTTGTGGTTTGCATCATTTCGGCCCCCAGGGCCACTATACTGCGGCTGCCCAGGCCGCCAACGCATGTTGGCGTCTGCCAAAAATTGGGGTTTTTTCATGCAGTTTTAAAGTTTCGAATGTGAAATTTTATGTTCAAGTTTCTGAAATTCTTGTGGTGTTGCCTGTACATGATAGGTCACGTGATGCATGAGGTGCATGCACAAGGAACGCATGTGCGTTCCCTCCACTAAACAAGACAAGAAACGCCTGTGAAAGAGAGCAAGGGGAGGCACCTGTACAGCTCAGGCAGCGTGTCCTGAACCTCTTCAGAGTCTAGGGGAGCACGGGGGTCGTAAAAGTCCAGGATGACGGTGCCGTTGGCGTGTGCGACATACACCCCACGCATGAGCGCCCCTGGAACACTCGTTTCGCGCCCAGTCGGCATGCTCGCCGAAGCCTCGTAGCTGAGATACTGCGGCCACGACACCACCGCCTCAGCCGCCTGCTCCGCTGTGAGGTTTGCGGCCGGGGTGGCTGAGGCGGCGCCGCCGAGGCGCCGCAGCACGCAGGAGGCGGAGGACGCAAACGCCTGTGACAGTGCCCTCCTGGAGGGGTGGTTCAGGAGCGCTACGGTGTGCGGGAACGGCAGTTCGGTGACGTTGCCCGCTCTCCACGCTGCTTGCATTTTCACTGCCTGCACACAGCTCCATTCTGATAGGTGCCTGGCGCAGTAGCGGCCGCAACAAACGTACTGGTCTCGTGTGTGCTCAACACTATCGTAGTTTGGCCAAGAGTTCTTTTGTTTACAAAAAGTATTCGAGTCCTTTCTTTTCAGGTCCTTTTGGCTTTTGAAAAGGTCTGAAGTGTTTAATTTACACTATGGAACATGCGTACACGATGGTGCTGTTGTGCCATACACCGAACAGGTAGTTTTCGTTTGTGTTGGTTGCTCCCTGCTATTTGGGTTGTCGCCCATTTACTGCATTTTGGGCTTGCAAGAACTGGGAACTTGCTTGAACGTACAAAACTGAGCCACGCACAGGACAATCCCCACAGCACGCCATGCCTAAGTACACATCGCATTCTTCGGAGCATGCACCGGCCCTGCAGCTGCCTGCAAGGAAGAAAAGAACCGGCACAAGCAGACACGCAGCTCAAACGCACAGCAGGCTTAAATGGTCCACTCCGAAAGCCCATCACAAGAGACCTAAGACGGAACGACAGAACCACACAATCACCAAACACAACTGCAGGGTGACAGTTACGCAACTGTTACCCTGCAGTTGTGTTTGGATGTACTTAGCATTTATTTATATTTCAACTGCGTAACAGTTGCACAACTGTCACCTTGCAAAACAAAATTTTAAATATAATCTAATCGGGAACCCCGCCATACCCAAAGAGGGCTTCCCCTGCAGTTGTGTTGGATGATGTTGGCAGGGGCAGCACGGCAGGAGGCAGCGCGAAAGGGGGGGCACCCGGTCAAGCTGCACATGGCTCCACCGAGCGATGTCCTCTGGGAGCGACGCAGTGGCTGGAGGGGTGTGCAGCGTCGAGATCCTCTCCAGGTCCGCCGGCACGCCCTGCATCTCCTCCGCTGCAAGCATGATCGCTGCGGCCAGCACCCCGGCAGCCTCATCAGACTCTTTAAGCACCCTCTTTGCGTTTCCAGACTTTACAAGCCTCGTCAGCACCGGCTCCTGATCAGACGGTGTGTCCTGATCAGAGCCCTGCGCAAGCCTGCGGCGTGCGCTGCTGGTGGAGACGCTTTCTACCCCAGGCAGGTGCTCTGTAGACGCCTCTACTGTGCCTCCTGTGGTAGAGTCTTCGTCCTGTGTGCCGATGACAGGGGGAGGGGGGGCCTTGCCTGTGGCACGCTCTCGAAGTTCACCCGAGCTGATGTCTTCGTCGGCGACACTCCCACGCTCCGTTGCTTCGGTGCTGATGTCTGGGAGTTGGTTGAAAGCGCCTTGTGTGTCCTCAGGGGTGCTGAGGTCAGGAGGGGGCGGGGGATTGGGTGGCTTCCGGCCTAACTGTTCTGGGGACAGCACCGGGTCTTTGAAATGGTGTTCTAGCGTTGGGTCGGGGGGATTCCTGTCAGTGTTTGTCCTGTCATGCGTGAAGGGGGGCTCTAGTGAGCCCAGTTGAGGCAGGGTTGGGGGAGGTTGCTGGGGGTTCGATTGCCACAAGGGATCAGAGAGGGCTGGCAGAGCTGGTAGAAGAGGTGTAGTGCGCGCAAAGGAAGCTGGATAGAGGTACGTAGCGCATGCTGTTGATGTGCCACGCTGCAGAAGAAGTAGGGGGCCATACTTCGGAACCTGTGACAGCGTGGGGGTGTTGATTCATTGATCAAGCTCTCGACATCGCTCCTTCGAATGCGTGACGAATAACCATCACAGGCGAAAAATGAGTACATCAGTGCGCTACTCACGGATTCGAAGGTGCACGTGGGTTGCAGTGACAGAGTTAACTGGGGAGGTGCGCACTGTGTATGCTGATGCAGGGCAGAGTTCATATTCGAGGCCTTGCGCACGAATCCGGTCTGGCTGGACAGTGTGAGAGTTACTCGCCCTTTTGTGAGGAGGATGCAGGAAATCGAGCAGCGCGGGTGGCTCTGGTGGCGGAGTCATCACATGCTGACTCGCATCCTGCTCTCGCGCTTCGGGCTCATCCACTTTCTCCGCATGCTCCAGCTCCGAACTGTTGACAATTGGGGCTTGAGGATGCTTGTCATGGTCCCTGCAAGAGGGACAGCGTCCTGACTGTGCTTTGGAAGGAGTGGCAACTCTGTATCACACGCTCCAAACTTCACCTGGCTCTACGGCACCCTTCTCTTCAGTTCAGCTGTTCTTAAGCACAACATCCACGTAGTCCTATCACTGCTCACAACAAGCTTGAAGAGCGTGTCGGTCCGTCTTCCGCAAGAGCGGACGGAACAAGTGACACTGGTGTGAGGATTGCGCACCTGAAGAACGACACCAGCACGCAGCAGATGTATATTAAAGAAAATGCTACTAGAAGAAACACGCAGCTTGTCAGAGGCCTCTGAGTGGCCCGTCTGGACTCGCGTGCGTGGGCTGCAGACCTCCTAACTGGCAACATGCCTATTCAAGGGCCTGATGACCCACGAAACAGTCACATACTTGCAGTGTCTGCGCATGCGCCATCCTACTGGTCCTAGCAAGAGTTTGTCATGCCACTGCTCTGCACCGCTCTATGTGCCAACCGTTATTACTTCATTGAGCTGCTCTCGAGCCCCAGCGCAGGCAAACACTTTGTACTGTACGATATGCGTCAGATATTAGCACTCTTGTACTACTGGCTGACTCTGGTTGTTGCTTCCAGTTGCCATGTGTGGCCTGACCCGGGCCAGTGCAGTGGTACTGCACGTGAAATGCGCAGAAAGATCTTGATGAATGAACTGCGATGCTAGATGGCTTCTTGATGGGTAACGGGGCTGTGTGAGGTCGCATAACTTCAACCACATCATGATGTGGCCACATGTGGGTGAATCGTAAAACATATCTTAGGTTTCGGGTGGTGAATATGCAAGTGCAAGGTGCAAAAGCTGAGCAGCAGGACAACAGCAAAATTCTAGTGCAGTTTGAGCTTGCGAGGTGAAGTGTGTTGTTGCAGTTATGGTTGTGTGGTAAGGCAGGTGCTGGAGTGCTTCTGACGGCAGGAATCCCTCAACACTGGAACGACCAGTGGCATTTGTTCACGTGCAGGTCGATCAGATATCAGGCAAGCATGCTTTTCTCTGTATGGTCTGGGCCAAGATGCTGCTCTACTGCGCTGATGTACTCATTCGGACAGCGCGGTGACATGATAGTCCATGACGAGCCTCTATACGCTGCATACCTGATGCAGACTGGTGCATCACGTCCGTACCGAGAGCAGGTATAATTTCCTCGCCGGTTCGCAGTGCGTGCACACTACCACACTGTGTTACCGGCAATTGCACATACATGCTTTGACTTCTTCATGCCAGTCTCTTCGCAGCATTGGTTACCCGACGCACGCAACTATTTCAGGTTCTCAAGTCGCAAAGTAGTGATGGAGAATCCGTTATGGGTATGCTTGCAAAGCACAGCACGGAGAAGCATGTTTATGCAAAGCAGATGGGTAAGTTCGTCAGCACTGTGCAGCGACGGTGGCTCAGTGAAGGAGTTCACTTCGTACGCATCCAGAACATACTTGTATAAATTGAACTTCCTGCTCTTCAAACTGTAACGATACGCGGAGGCCCGCCACGAGCAGCGCAACACATCTCCCAGCACCTGTGAACAACCTTCAGGCGTACAGGTCCTGGTGCGAGATCCGGTGGCGGTCATTCACAGCTTCTCAGAGGTACTAGATGCAACGCTCGAAGAGACCTGCTATCCAGCTCTCTGTCGCATCATCTCCGAGCTTCGTGCTCTTGGGTGAGATTCCATCCAGTGCTCCACCTGTTCTAGATAACCTTTGCCATAAACACCCAAACAAACCAGAATATTCCCTATATAAGCGCACCGAGCTGTAAAATGCAGGGCCCATCTGGGTTTGTTTTTTGGTGCCTGCAACTGTCAACAGGACTGCCCAACCACACAATAGTGCAGCACTTTTACACATGAACACCCATTTCGACGCTCCGTGACCACGTTTCGTACCTTGAACTTTCCATCCCGCATTCCATGATCGTCCTCTGCACAAAGAACACATCCGATGATCTCAATTTTGAAATTCTCTGCACATGGTACAGGAAGAAGCCAGTTGTGGTACTATCAGAAGACATGCTGGCGAATCCAGAGGGCATGCTGCGGGCCATGTGCGCCCACGCTGGCATAGACTTCGATCCAGGCATGCTACGATGGTCTGCAGGACCGAAACCGTACGATGGAGTTTGGGCACCATACTGGTACCGCCAGGTGCACAACTCTACAGGTGCGCACTGCTCTCACCCACTCTGGGGCTACTCTTGCTTACAAACCGCAAGGCAGTTCCCAGGCAAGATCCTATTGGGCAGTGATGTGCTTTACCCACTGCACACCAGACACATCGTGATATTCCTGTGACAAATATTCCTGTGACAAAGATATTCCAGATATTCCTGTGACAAAGCCCGCATCGCCTGATGCAACCAACACCAAAACCTGCTATTTTACTGGAATGGTTTTTTACTTCAACAGCACCATCACGAGAGTCCTTGGTGTCCCTGAGTTCTTGGTCAGACTGTGATAGTAAGGTCGAAACACAGTATCTGGGGTTGACACCTTTCTTTTGGGCTTTGCACACAGTGATCTGGGCAGAATGTTTCTGGATCCACCTGGAGCTGCATACACTGCCCAGGCACCTGCACGTGTGCATGCTTCCATCTCACTGTGTGTTGGCATGAGGGTTTGCATGTATACGTGGCTTGTTATTGCAATCTAGTCTCTGTCTCTGAGATCTTGAGCTTTCAAGCTCATGGCAGTTGTTACAGTACGCTCAGGGGCATGATTCCGGTTCCCCCTTGCATGATATCCTTTAGCATTTCTTCAAGGTACATGTGAGCTTGAATCATGTCTGCAGCTGCGTGCAGCGGCTGAAAAGGCTTGCATCCTCACCTTGTTATGCAGCCTTCGCTGGGTTTCTGTTTGCCCGCTTATTTTCTGGTATACTGTGTAATGCAGCACCCTCAGCTTTCCTAGCAGCCTTAATGTGGCTGAGGTGGCTCGTGCAGGGTGGAGCGAGCCGCGGGGGGTGTCCGCGGCGTCCGCGACGGCGCCCACGATCCCCGACACCCTCAAGCCACTTCTGCATGAGTGCTATGCGATGTACAATCTCCTGACGCCGTACGCGCTGCAGCCGGTGGTGTACGCAAGACCCTCCTCTCCACAGCGCAGCCTCACAGGCTGGAAGACGTTGGGGCCCCCTACCACTCGCACCGACGCGGTCGGCGCGATGAGTGCGCACCCACCTTTCTCAGATTTACTTTCCTCAAAGCAAGATTACAATCCGGGGGGGGGGGGGTGGGGGGGGGAGTTTATCTAAGAGTGCCTTCCACATCCACACTGCGCGTTCTGTTGGTGCTTTGTAGATGCATGTTGCGTCTTTTAATCTGTGTTCAAACATGCTCTTGCCCATCCGCTTGGCTTGGGCATGCAACGCATGTGCAACCCCCCCAGCACCCCCCCTCCCCCAGTCACAGTCTGCACTGCCTTTGCACCATCAGAGGCCTGCAGGCTTCAGCAAGGGTGCCATGTATAATAGGCCCCGCCCCCCCGCCCACCTTTTTTGTGCCGCCGCATTTGAGTGGTAGTCCAGCATTGTCATACATGTCTATCATGCATATGCAGTTTTATGCACCCAATCGCACGCTGTTGTATGCATGCAGAGGTACTAGGAGTTCATGACACCAAGCTGCCCATCACATCCCCCAGCAGCACCACCCCCCCAGCCACAGCGCGGGCGAGCGCGCATACGCCGGACGCGCGCAATGCAGACATGCTGATAGGTGTGGTCCTCAGCGCCGCCTTTCTGTTCAACCAGACCTGGGGGGGGAGCCACACTTGACGTTGTCCCCCCAACCCCCCCTACCCCCCCTGCAGAAGAGTGTGTGAGCACCGCGCGCTGCCGCTGCTCTCCAGCAGCAGCGGCAGCTCCAGCCCCGCGTATGCATGCTGCCGAGGACATGGTATTCGTGTTGAAGCATGTGGCTAGGGGTGCAGCAGGGGGCACGCTCATCAGTGCGGGACAAAACACGGCTGCTTGTTTAGGGGACACTGGCCCACCCACAAGGCATGCTTGACTCTGCCAAAAGGACGCGGGCCTTTCAGTGCATTTCAGGGAGAATGAAAAAAAACATTAATGAAGTTTTTAATATGTTGCATGCCACCTAACTCACCCGCACACTGCGCTGCACCCTCAATTCAGCTGCCCGGAGCCTCGGAATTGTCCACCTCGCTGACGAGTCGGGAACTGCCGAATGCATGCCGCACACAGCTGACACTGCGGTCTGTGTCGGCCCGCCTGCCTGCGCGCGAGCTCCGCATAGCAGTGCGGGCATGCACCCAGGGTGGCGCTGCAGCTGAGGCGTTCATGCATGCAGGCGTGCGCGACGGCGTGACGAAGCGCTTCTCCCTGCAGTGGCGGCCCGCCGCATGCGTGTCGGTGTGCGACGCAGGCTTCCTCTGCGGCGACGGCCTCTGGGAGCAGTTCAGCCTCCACCGCGGCTGCCTGCTCTTCGTGTGGGTGCGCCCGCCTGCCCGCCCGCATGCATGACTGCCTGACCACCCGCCTGCATGCCTACATCTTGTGCTTGCGTGCTGCCTGCATGCGCTGCTGTGCGGTTGCGCACCTCTCCTATGCAGAGCTGCCTGGCAGAACCTGCCGAATGTTTCTTTCAATCATACTTACATAACCTAGGTAGTACTCTCTTGCAGAAAGCTGTGAACGCAACAGTGCACATTCAATAGCGAATAGTAGAAAGCAGAAAGCAGTTGCACCATAATTGCGTCATAATCGCGCCATAATTGAATCATCTCGTGGAAAACCGCCGCTGCCACACCACCAGCAGCGGCGCTCGTGTCATGCGTGTGCCACACATATGCGGGGGAGTGCAGGCGCATCTGCGGCGGCTGTATGAGGGCCTGCAGGCGCTGGACATCAAGCTCGACCTCTCCCCCAGCCAGCTGGTGGCGCTGCTGCGTCGCTGCGTGGACAGCAACGGCATGCGCTCCGCCTCCGCCGCCACCGTGCGCCTCGTCGTGTCGCGCGGCCTCAAGTGCACCCCTAGCCACCGCCCCACCGACACCGTCGGCGGCGCAACTCTCGCCATAATTCCGGAGTGGATCGACGCCGTGTCCGAAGCCAAGGAGGCGGTGCGTTGCCTGCTCGCCTGCGCATGGTGTGCATGCATGCACCACGGGACTCCTGAAGCCTGTTCATGGCACATATGCAACACAAGAAATTAGAACACCAGGGTCTGCAGCAGGCCACGCTGTGTTGCACACCGCAGCTGCACCCCGCAAGCCACCACGGCAGGCGCCGTTGTGGTGTCTGCCTCTACCTCTGCTTCGTCGCAGAGGGTGCCTGCTCTCCTACCTGAGGACCAGTGATCACCAGTGTCGCTTCATTTTTCAGGTCACACACCCAAAAAAATCGTCCCAAATAATCAGGATTGTTCTATCTAACTAAGCGACACTGGTGAGCAGTGCTGAGGACCCCTCTCCCTCGCAGAATCTCCATCCAGCTTCGTTATTCTCTGCGTGAGACACCTGCCATGGTGGTGGTGCTTGTTTCAGTTGTGTTTCGGTCGTTACTTTGGTTGTGGTCACGCTGCGGTCTCTGCGGCATGCGGCGCACAGCACAAGCAGGCCATAGGCTAAGCGCGGGGCGTGTGTGGCTACAGGGGCTCAAGGCTGCGACAGTGCACATCCGCAGGGGGAAGGCGGACGAGCAGCAGGCACTGCGGGGCACCCTCTCCGGCCTCAGCAGCGTCACCGCCAGCCTCGCCGCGCAGCACTCCAATGCAGGTGCCTGAGGCTGCCGCTCCGCCGCACGGCAGCGCATTGCAATGTGTTTGTGCCTGGCAATGGCCACTGCTTGTCAACTGAACTTAGTCATCCTTACTGCCTGGGCGCACCCCTCGTGCCCTTCTTTACTGCCCTTAGTGCCTGGGCATTCCCGCACAAGCATGCAATATATATTACATATATCACGCACGCGCGTGCCAATACATCCGCGCAAGCATGTTTATATTGCACGCTTGCGAGGTCTGATGTACATGTGCCGTGGGCTGTTCAAGGTGCATCGCAGCCGTCTGAGGTTGATTGCTGTGAGTGTGTTGCACGATGGAACCCGTTCGATTGCTTTGCCGCATGCTCAAAAGCCAGCCCTCCCACTCACACTCGCAGCCACCTTCAACTGCCCCCCCTCCCCATCCGTCTCCCGCAGTGCCGCTGTGCAGTGCAGCAGGCTAAGCACTGAAGAGGTGCCCCAGACAAACAACAAGCACTCTCAACGACGTCCTCCTAACAGATCCCTAATGAAGGTCCAATGCTTTGCAAACCACCACTACACTAACCACTTCACACAGCAGCCAACTGGATGCGCGGTGTTTAGCTTACACCGTTTACTGTAGCTTACACCAGTCTGAATAGCACCTGCGCATGCATGCAGACTGTGCGCTGATGCTGGACTCCGACGGGTTTGTGGCTACATGCGACGACGAAGCGGTGTTCATCGTGGTGCCGTCTGCGGCCGCGCGCAACAGCCTATTCAGCGTGCCCGGCACCGAGCGCAGCAAGCGGGACAGCACACACGACAGCGTGGCTGCCATACGCATTGACTCCATGCGTGACTCGATGCGAGGCATGGAGCTTCTGGATGAGTCTGCTGCGTCGTGCGCGCTGCGAGCTGTCGATGTGGAGGATCTGGAGGTGCGTGCGTGTGAGTGTGTGTGTGTGTGTGTGTGTGTGTGTGTGTGTGTGTGTGTGTGTGTGCGCGTGCGTGTTAAAAAGTAGAAACCATAAGGTGATGATAGGTCTCGAACCATCGATCACTCGGCATGAAGGCATAAGGCCTAAGCACACACACTCAATCAGCAAGCACACGCACATCCATGCCCTCCACAAAGGATTTGCGCGATACCGCGGGTCAACAAACCTACAAACCGCTTGAGCAATCTATCATTACCACACCCGGACATCCGTGCGCGTGCGTGCTGGCCTGTGACAAGTATGTGTCAAAGATGTGCACCTCATGGCAAGCATATCGCGTGCGGCTGCAGCAGGCATGTGCGGCTGCCCTGCGGCATGTGTGCTTGGTTGGCAACAAGCAGGCACGCGTTTCGGCTGTGTGCATTCTTGTCCGCCCACCGCCTGTCTGGCTTGTCAGAAAAAGCCTGGCCTGCAGCATGTTTCTCCCCACATGTACAGTGGTTTCAGGTGTCCATGCATTGTGAGGGGCGCCATGCGCACCAGTCGCCGTCGCTACAGTTTCTGGTGTCCTGCTGAGTGAGCACTCTCCTGCTGTGCCATATGATGCATGTGCGTCTGTAGCTGTTTCCAACAGCTTCCGTCATTTTCATTTCGTTTAAGCTGCTGTCCAGTTTGAGCTGCATTGCGTCTGCCCCTGATAATCTTGACATGTGTTCAAAGCCGCCACGCTACCAACGCTACTGCTGATCAGGCCAACACCAATGCAAGACTCCCGTGGTGCTGCTCTTGTTACATGCGTGTGTAGTAGGGGTTTTCTTGTTTCCATGTTGCTTTTAGCTGTTAGCTGGCCTGGTGCTTAAAACAATGATGTATCTGTCGCTACAGGTGTGGGCGGCGCCGCAATGGTTTGCGGGCACATGCGTGCTGCGCAGCAACATCATGGACCTCACCCAGGAGCAGGAGCTTGTGCTGAAGGAGAAGCGCTTCACACTGGCAGACATGTTCAGCGCGAGCGAAGCCTTCGTCAGCAGCTCCACGTTCGGCGTGCTGCCCATCGTACAGGTGCGCGCTGCTTCATGTCGCACCAGCCCCGCTCCCCTCATAGAAACACCCCCCCCCCCCCCCCCCCCCCCGGGGGGGGGGGGGGGGGGGGGGT
>JAUMHD010027647.1:0-33387 GCA_032359135.1 Ulvella scutata
TGCCTACTGATTCGCAACCACAGACCACGATCTACAACACCAGTGGAACAAGCAACAGTAGCAAGGTTCTGCAAGTAGATTTTGCCCCCACTTTACCGATTTTAATTATTCCAGGTTGGATGGCAACAGGTGTGCTGGTCGCAGGTGCCAAAGCCTGACGGTAGGAGCGTATTCTCTACTCCAACGCATACATTGATACTCGGCAACCATCTTCTGGGCGTGTATTATTCCTGCAGCGGCTTCATACTAAAAAAGCCGTCGTCGTTAACGTTCTGGCGTAGCATCGCATACCAGCAGCACTTGTACTGTAGAGGTTTCAAGAAAGCATCTGGGAAGTCCTGTGTTGCTTTTTAGAAGTTCACTGTGAGATCTGTTGCATTTGTTAAAGGGATCCCGGGGTCAGAAATGATGGGCAAACCTGACAGCTGCAGGTAAGAACCAGTAGTCGTTTCCTACTCACCACAATGCATCTTATGCTGGTCATGTGAAAGACTGGTTTTTTTAGTTTGACCCAGTAAGTCTGAACTGTTGTGCATATGCGCTAGCGTAGGCCCTTGACCTTGTTGCAATTGCCATCTTAGGCCTGATGAGATAGAGCAGCCTTTCGCGCATCTCTTTCTGAAGCGCGGTGCATGCAGCGTTCTCATGATGTACGATCACTTCTGATGTTCATGCTCGTTACAGGGCCTACGCCTTTTATCACCGTTGAACGGTCTCGTACATCAGAGAGTACATTTACATGCGCATTTACCGCAACCAGGGCCCACAAAGGGATCAAGTCACAAGATTAGTCGCGATTGATGGTCTCAAAGAGCGTGATGAACTTCGTGGGTGGCATTCAGATCCTCTGCCACAACACATCTCGTTACGAAGGGTCTGTCAGCATTCAGGCATCATCCCAGTTCTACACTCACAAAGAAACGCATCAAAGACTTCAGTCTCTAGCGAACTATAGCCTGCAGATTTTGTGAGCTGGTGTGAGTGTTTTCTGCAGGCTGGATCAAGGTGCATTGTCTTCCAGCCAGCAGGAAGAAGGTGAACCACACTCTCAGGGGCCTCGGACAAGGGGAATCTATCATGCAATAAAATGTCGCAATGTAGATGAAGATATGCCTGGGACTGTGAAGGTGTGCCCATCCTCCTGCGTGCTTACCTGTGCACTTTGATGAAAGACTGCACCAGTTGTCACACGGGCAGCACACGGGCAGCTGAGGTGGCTATGTAAGGTTAAGTGACCACCGTAGGACGATATAGAGAAATTTCATGTCCATGAATAAAAAAGTCTCCTTGATATTGTTGATATTTGCCGTCTCTCGACATGAACAGGCGATGCAGTGGCGTTGAACGTACACTAACCGAAACAGTCCTACAAACAGAGTCGTGTTTGATCTGAGGTCTTCTGTACCACCGCATGTGGCCAGACACGTGCCCGTTTGATTGACTTGCTGGAGTCTGCCATCATGTTTGTTTCGATTTGTATGCACGATGGGTACAGGCATTCTCATGCACTTGCATACATTGTCATGCGTAGATTTGCTGGTACATAAGCCAGTCTTTATGCCTGTAACTTTACACACAGGCACTTGCTTATGCCTCTTCAGAACACGACCTCCTAATGACAGCAAGTGTGAATACCACATGTCACAGTCATGATGATCTTCGCTTAGCAGAACAGATTCAGGACTACCCAATGTGAGCACCCAAGTGTGCGCTTGAGCCAGGTATGTAACGCAACTGAGCACACTCTGCATATTTCCCAACAGCACTTTTGTGCTTCAGCTGACTCCCACCCCCCTTTATCAGGAGACATCCCGTGTGGTTTACAAACCGGAAAGGTAGTAAATAGGCATGAACCCAAATAGCCAAAATCAACTAACACAAAACATCCACCACTTCACATTATGGATATCTCTGCAAGGGATTTTCGACATCGAATCCTGCATTGCCGTCCTTGTACCGACACACGTCATGTGTTCGATTATTCAGGGGCTACAGCATGCTTAATTTGAGCTTCGCCCTCAGCGCTAAATCGTAGTGTGGTATGTCTGTTAGCCCGTGACGTTTCAAAGTTGACGGTTTGTGTAGACTCCGATTCAAGACTTACGACTGTTTTGGAGAAGTGAAAGAAGTCAGAAAATTGCACCACACACCTGTTTCTGGCCATGGCCTCTCCAGAACAGCTCTTAGCAGTCATGCTTACTCTGATAATGACTATTTGTGTTCAGATGATATGTTGTTGTTATACTGCCATCGAATTTCCTATGTACACGCAGGTGTCTATGGGTGACATGTGTCAGTCAGAACATGTCACACAGCCATGTGACCTCCCAGCCCATCAAAAGTAACCAAGGAAGGACATCACTGAACTACAACCCGTGTTACATCAAGGTGATGCGTAGTTTGTTGCTATTTGTAGTCGAACTTGCGCTGACGAGTATCATCTTTAATTTCTCAATTTGCCATCACCGCTTGTTATTTTTGCAAGGTCTACGCAAACCGTAAACCTCAGAACGTTACGGCATTACGTGTTGGGTGGTTCGACAGCCAAGGTGCTTGTTATGCGTTACTTTCCGTATGTAACTACCTTTACAAACCGGAACGTATGTGACTAGCACGCTACATTACAAGAGAACATTGTGCTTGAAGGTGCTGCAGGACGTGAGGGGCGTTACAAGCCTTCAGGAGCTCTGTGGTGCCATGGCAGACGACATGCGAGATCTGCGGCGGGTCCTGAGTCAGGTCACAGTGCAAGCGACAGCACCATCTGCACCATCAGGGAAAGATGAGTGGTGCAGTGTTAAGATGTGGCCGCAGCAAGCGCCGTTTGGTAACTCAAACGTCTGCAGCGGTTTGTTTTCGCTTGGGCCTGCGCCAGCAACAGTGGCACTGCATGTGGTGTCTGGCTGCAATGCCACCCTGGAGGATGGCACCATCAAGCTGGGAGACTCTGCATGCATGGTGTTTGACAGCGCATGCCACAACGTGCACCTGAAAAACATCACGTTCAAAGGTGCCTCTTCGTCACTACCGCCTGCTTCATTTATCGTAAGAACGAATATTATTGGCAACAAAGCTGTTTCCAGTTCGGTTCAGGTGTGTCATGTGCGGAAACTATGTTCTGAAGCGAGCGCTACTCAGTTATCACTTGTCAATGTCACATTATCACAGGCTCTTGGAGCCATCGCTACAAGCAGGGGTTCGCCGGTTGGCATTTTCCACATGATATTCGAAGGTATTGCGTTCTTCTGCCCTTCTTATACGATAGTATTTCATTTTCCGCCCGTCTTAGCAAAACGCATCATGGGTTGCCCAGCCCCCCTTGAAAAAGAAAAAAAAACGAAAAACTCATTTTTGGCTAATGGTTACCTCCGAGAAAGTCCGCCATCTATGGCGAAAGTTTAAACCTTCCTAACGCAAAATGCAGTGCCTGTGCTGCCTGCTGTTCCTGAGTGTACCTCTCTTGCTCATGCACTATGAATCTCATGCACTATGCATCATGAGCTTTCAAAAAGGGAAAATTTGCAATCGTAAACACACCCTGAACTTCCAGGCGCCTTCGGCCGCACAAATAAGACGATCGACCGCTACCTAGAGACATCGTATAAGAAGATCGGCCAAACTTTTGCCCTTCGTGTACGAAGATGTGCGCTCGCTACGCTCACGATATCAGGGTCATGTAAGAAGGTTCCGCCTCATTTTTTCACCCGAAAAAACGTCCTATACAGCCAAAACGTTTGATGTTTAGAAGACAATCGTCAACCAAGACCCCTGTTTGACGACCGGGGATCCCCTGCCTATAAGCCATGCCCAAAAGTCATTACAGCAATGCTGGGTGAGCAAATTATCTTCAGGTGCTGCCTTGTTAACGATGTCTTTATTCAGAACTCACCTGGGCGTGTTAACTAGTCAAGCTTTAGGCTGCACCGTTTTAATCATGCTGCCGTGCAGACAAACTTTTTGGGTCCAGAGCAGGTGAGAATTAAGAAAACGAATCGAAAAGTGCCTAAACGGCGCTATTGCACAACTACAACATCACACTGGCAAGTCGTTCTGCATACTTCTTTCAACAATGTGTGTAAACATGGAGGCTTCACAGGGTATGAAGTGCTGTGGCATTGTCATTCACTGGCTGTTCACATATGCATGCACATGCCGTCATGCATGCGTGTTCATGTAAAGCGACCTTGACAAAGGCCCTACCTTGCTAGTAGCAAGTTGATGCATCCACGTTCATCAATTAGACACCTAGTTTGATCAACTTGTTGCTATTGGTGATGAGGGAGTGTGTCAAAGTGTCCTGTATCAAGGGAATTGCCGCGATGGTGCCTTCATGGTGCGCCGTGGCAACGCGGGGACAGGTGACAGTGGGGAATAATAGTATGCATAAGTGTATATCTTCGGAGCAGCAATTGCTTGTCCTGAGCAGGCAATGGCAACTCAAGCGCACGTTTGATCAATCGCGCCACCTTGTCTGCTGAGACTTTGCAATCGGTGTGGAGAATCCAAAGACTGCTACACTTCGCCATTGGGCTTCGTGAAATGCCTCCAATTCGTCGCATTGGGATTCGCAAGGCTCATTTCGCTCGCTGTTGGGATTTCGAAAATGCCCGTTATTTAGTGGGATCCTGTTGGGATGAACAACCCTGGTGGGACCTCAACGTTTCTAAGCGTGAAAGGGTACACGGATTTGTATGGCATGCATATCGGCTGTCACGTAGTGTTAAGGGTCCTAGGTGGCGAAGGTACCCTCATGTATGTACATCGAGCATTATGCATGTGGCATGCATGTATTACGTTCCAGAAAAAGACGAGTATGAAATCAAAACGAGCAGATCAACATTCGGCCTTTGCAGTGACATTCAACAACGTACGAAGAAGCAAACTCCAGTGTATGTTATGTTAAGCGTTGTCCGGCTACGTGCATTTTGCACCATGACAGTTTCAGATAGATCTACTTATCACACAGTAGGTCTAAATCTGGTCGGGCCCTATTGTACGCGTCAGATCATATGCCTCAGATGGAACCACGTGTGTCGACCCGTTACGAGTGGGATATATACCAAATGATCTTGTTGTTTCGATACTGTTGGACATAGCTGGTCTACTTTAACCACTGGAAATCTGAGCACAGGTGTCCACTGGTTAAAGTAGACTGGCTATGTTCAACAGATACTGCATGCAGCCACCATGGGATACATGTGTAGCGTAGTTGTACTCCCTTCTTGGACCAGATTACCAGAAATACAGCATGATTACAGTAACCCCTGAAACCACTTCTGCATGCATGAATGCGCTGTGACCAGAGCTGTTAAATGGTTAACCATACAGCTCTCCGGTGTGCATTGAGCAACGCATGCATTGAGCAACACGTCGTCTTGATACGACAACGGTGTAATAAAAAGTATGGGTGAGATGCAGGGGGGGTGGTGGTGTGCTGCGGCAGTGGCTGTAGCGTGGCCTTCACCAACGTGCAGTTCCAGGGCTGCTCCCTGGTGGTCATCGATGGCGCCCAAGCCACTCTTGAGCAGGGCTGCTTCACACATGCCGCAGGATCGCATGAGGGCATCGCCGTGTTGGCCTGTGGGGCTGCCACGGTGGTGCATGTGAATGGCTGCCAGTTCTCTGGGGGCTGCCAGGGCGCTGCGGTGCTTGATGGTGCATGCATGCACGCCACCTCTGCGGCATTCTCCGGCACCGCTGTGGGTGGTGTGGAGGTGCGGGGCAGGGGGTCCTCTCTGTTCATGGCCCACTGCACACTGGAGCACACTTCCTCGGTTGAGCTGGCATCCAAGTTAGACGAGCTGCTTTCAAGTGTTGCTGCCTATGACCATGCAGAAGCTGAGATTGAGCATATCGCCGTGTCAAAAGGTGATTACGGGGTGCGTGTTTTCAACAGTGCCTCTGTGCGCATGACAGACAGCAAGATAAGCATGACCAATGGATTAGGCATGTTTGTTGGGAAGGGAAGTGCTGCAGTCATCAGGAACTGCGCATTTTGCGATTCAGTTACGTCTAGCGGGTTTCAAGTCAGTGGAGAAGGCAGCTTTGTTGATGCCGAGGGCTGCAGCTTCTTAAACAACGCAGAATCGGGTGCGTCAGTGTATGGTTGCAGTGAAGTCAATGCAAACTGTTGCGAGTCGGAGGGAAACAAATGGGGTTTCCTTGTCCAAGACTTTGCTAAGCTGGTGCTTGCATCCTGCAGTAGCAACAGTGATCAGGAAGGTCTTCTAGCTCTCGGTTCATCTTGCCTTGTTGCAAGAGACACCAGTGTGCGTGGCTGCAAGAGAGGTTTTGTGGTTGAATACAGCAGAGGTGACTTGGTCAACTGCTCTGCGTTCGAAATTTCAGGGTGCGCCGCTCATGTGGGTGGCAGGGGGGCGTTTGCGACAGTATCTGGCTGTTGGTTCAAAGGAGGAGATGCTTGTAGTGTGCAAGTATCACAGGAGGGGGTGCTGGTTATGGACACCTGCACTGTGCAAGACTGCAAGAAGGGTCATGGGTTGGTGGTGGCAGGCAAAGGATCCAGAGCATCAGTGGCAGGGTGCAGCTTCACTCGCTACGGGCAGACCGGCATGGCTGTGGTAAGAGGTGGACTTGTCGATGCAACACGCTGCAGCACCAGTGGTTGTGGCGGGGATGGTTACCATGCAGACAGCGGCGGGAGCATGAAACTTCGCATGTGCAGCAGTGAGGGTGATGACTGTGGAGTGTGCGGTAACAGTGGCGGCAAGATCTCAGCTTGCCATGTCTCTGTTTTGAACAGCAAGACCGATGGCGTTGGCATTTGCACCGGTGCTGATGCATGCCTCAGGAGTTGCAGAGTAATGAATAGCGCAGAGGGAGGAGTTGAAGTTGGGAAAGCCCAGGCTCGGTTACAGATGGAGGACTGCGTGGTTTCACAGTCCTATGCTTCGTGTATGGATGTGTTTGAAGGTGGGAATGCGGTTGTGCGAGACTGCCTGTTCTCTGGTTCTGTGGCTGGAGATGGACTGCGCGCCAGTGGCACCGGCTCTGAGGTCAGTGCGGTGAACTGTCGCTTTGAGCAGAACGGTGTGGGGGTGCACCTGGAGGCGCAAGCCGGTGGTGTCTTGGAGCAGTGTGAGTTTAAAGACAACAGGCAGGAAGGCTGTTGGGTGGAGAGCAGTGCTAGCATGAAACTGAAGTAACATGTATAGGTTGAAGGTGTTGAAGGGATCATTGTGAGAGGTGGTCGTGGTTAGTGGTGGTGTGAGTTGGGGGGGCCCTGAAAGTAAGCGAGAGTTTCACTGATAGCTGCGAGGCACTAGTGCACACTAAGCACATAAGCGTCTAGTAGCAGCTTCAAGAAGATAACCATGTAACCACTAGACACAAAGCAATAGACATGCTACAGTACACAAGACAGACTCTACCAGCAGAACCTAGGTTGATCTCCCTGTGCACACCAGCAGTGCAACCATAATACAGGCAGGATCAGGGCCACAGACACCCAGTCAGTGGGACATCACACGAGGCCCACCTGCATGCTCGCCATCAGCACTTGGTGAGGAGCGGCCGCCGGACACAGGGTGCTCTAGCACAAGCAAAAGGGAGGTGCTCAGGGGCCGCAGCTTGAGGGATGGGGAGTCGCTGAGTGGGTGAGGGCAACGGAGAGCGCTGCACGCCCCGGTAGAGAGCATGGAAGGACAGTCCTTCGGGGAACTGAGGGGTGCCTTCAGGAGAGCAGAGGGGAGGTCGGGAGGGAGGTGGCAGTGGAGGCAGAGCGGCCGAGGGGGGGCGAACAGCATGGGAAGGTGTGGGTGGCTGGAGGTGGCCGGGGGGGGATCTTGAACAGCAGCAGAACAGGGGGATGGAGAGGGTGTGCGTGCCGTGCGCGCCAAGCCGCCACTGACATGGCATGCGGCATACTCTAGGGGAATTACTATTCTGGTGGACATGTCTTTATTGGATTGGGCCCCAATTCGGGCGTAGTACACTGGCTGTTCACATATTCATGCACATGACGTCATGCATGCTTGTTCATGTGAAGCGCCCCTGACAAAGGCCCTCCCTTGCTAGTAGCAAGTTGATGCATCCACATTCATCATTGAAACACCAAGATGATCAACTTGTTGCTATTCTTGACGAGGGAGTGTGTCAAAGTTTCCTGTATCAATGAAATTGCCGCGATCGTGCTTTCCGAGTACAGTTGGTGGACCTGCCCGGAAACAGGGAAATCAGCATGGAGGGGAGGGTGGAGCTGGAAAGATGCATCCATCACTGTTGTTGCAGTGATGGCTTGAGGGTGGAGTATGCAGGGTCGAAGGCAGTTGTGAAAGGGTGCAGCTTCACATGCTGTGCGCATGGTGGAATTTGTTCAAGCGAAGGGGGATTTGTACACGCCAGTGACAGCAGCACCAGCGGCTGTGGGCGTGCCGGGTACTGTGCAGAAATGTTCGGGCACATCCAACTCCGCAATTGCACCATTGACGGCGATCACAATGGTTTGCTGGGCGTTCGCCACAGCAAATGACGCCTTGCTATGTGACCGCGAAGAACAGCACTGATAAGGCTGTGCAACTTACCAGTTATTCTGAAGCATGTCTCAAGGGTTTCGGTATCCTGAACAGCGGTAAGCGAGGGTTTCTAGTTTCTGGGGACAGTCGGGCAGAGATGGAAGACTGCATAGCGTTCCAGTCACTTTCCACCTGCTTGCAGGTTTGTAGAAATGGGATGGCGGTGCTGAGAGACTGTCTGTTTCGGCGCGCATACCGTTCTCCGGTGGATTGCTGCGACGCTGGCTCAATTTTCAGCGCTGTCGACTGTCGATTTGTCAAGAATCGTATGCGGATGCGTGTGAGGCATGATGGTCGTGTAATGGAGTATGTGAAATGAAGTATGTGTGTTAGGGCCACAGGAAGGCATGTTGTTGGGAAATGTCACTGGTAGGATTCAGCTGAAGTATTGTGTGTACATCGCAGCTGCACGCAATCGAAGGACAGTAGTTGTGTTGGTAATGTGAAACTTATATCGATAGCGGTGCATCTGTGATCTGGGTTCAGCACAGAAAGAACAGAAGCACATATGCCAAGGAGCAAATTCCAGTTCACCACGCAACGCAGAGCGAAAACGAAGGCACCCTCTGCCAGAGCACCAGCCACGAAAGGCGTCTACAGAAATCGCCTTGCACCTACACACATGCATGCCCCATGCCCCCGGCTACAGCATTTTGCGGGTCCTTCCCCTCCGCCCCTCTCCCCAGCCCCTCTTCCTCCGGCTCCTCGATCCCCCTCGGCCACTCTCCCTCCACCGCCACCCCTTGCCTCCCGGCGCCCTGCCTCCTCCGGCACCCCCCTCTCTCGCGTCTGGATGCAGGAACCGTATGGTGTTGGCGTGGTTGACTAGATTAAGATTCTTGTTCCTGGTGCAGCTTTTGTGCGTGGGAGCCACGCCTGAGTCGATGTGATTACACACCTACAACGCAGACCAGCAGTCACACACAGCAAGGTCGGTGTTGTATACTCCATGCGCAGGAGCGGCCGGCCAAATACCTGCTTGAGGCTACAATCGGCAGGCTCCCCAACAGCAACCGGCAACAGGGAGCGGCTGCTGCATGCTGGGGGATCCAGCAAACGGTATGTGCATACGCGACGAGGAGGCGGCAAGAGGAAGTAAGGGGGGATCACACACACAAAAGGTGCACCACCAAATATAATCTGAATCCAGCCAACGACGCAAGCACCGCAATCAGCCTCTATGGAACACCAACTGCCGACTGCAAAACACAGCTACTCAACAACTGATCAAACAGACTATCAGAGACAGCGCCGAACCCTACACGCAAGCGCCACACATGGGAAGCTCACTGATGATACAAAACGGCACATAGCAGATGGCCCAAAGCTGCAGGCTACCACTGCCAGCGTGACTGCCGTAGGGGTGGTGACATGAGCCACACACGCATGAGTTACGAAGGTTCTATAATGGCCTAAGTGCCTCAAGAACTCTCACGCTCCACACTTCAGTGTTCTCCGCAGCAGCTTGCGTAATTGCTTAGACCAAAAAAGAAGTGCGATTAATCTGCGGATGTTGGCGTCTTTTGTTTGACAGTCTCAGGAGTTTCGGCAACAGGAAACCATGTTGATGTGCAGCACTAACGCAATTGTTCATGACAATGGCGGCGGCCGGGCACCACCAGGAGAACCCACAACCTGAGACTCGGGCGGCCGCAGGGTGGCCGCAGGAAGTGGCGGGGGGGGTACGGCGCATGCGTTCAGACGCAAGAGAGGGGGCTGCCGGAGGCAGGAGGGGGGGGGGGGGGGGTGTGTGGGCCGTTAGATTCAGCTGAGGGTGGGAGGCCGAGTGGCTGCAGGGAAGAGGCGTAGCGCGGAAGGGGGTCACTCTGGTCTGGAGCGTGAAGCGGAGGTAGGCAGCACTCGGAGGAGTGGGCAAGGGGGAGGGAGTGGAAGCCGATAAATGCGGAGGGGGGGGAGGAGGGGGGGGGTGTGGTTGCCTGCAGCAGCTGGGCACTTGTGTAAATGTGCTACACATTCGCAACCAGGCACGTGGCACCGTTTGGCTCCTCAACGTCCTGCTCGAGTCTAATCACCCTCTTATAATCGCCATGAGAATCTCCCATGAATGGTGCTTCATCGCAACTCAAACATCCATGCATGTCCAGCTTGCTCCCTTCGTCGCAACACATGTACCCGGCTTTGGAATTTTGTGCAGTCTTGACGTTGGTCACCTTGGCTTCACCGCCTTGCATCGCAGCCACCCCCTCACTGCAGCCAGACATAGTGCCACCCTCCACCTGCACGTCGGCTAGCCTGCATGCCGCAAGCACTCCATATTCAGAACATGAAGTCGCACTGCAGTCATTCAGGTTCACAGCCAACCCGTTGCCAAGAATAAACCCATAATAATTCATGTGCGCAACGCAGCGATCTGCAGTCAGTGTCGCCTCCTCACACGCATAAAATCCTCTTCCTCCACCGTGACTGCTGCACTGAGTCAGTGTCATACTGGCACTAACCTGCGCACAGAATTCCAGTTGTGTGTTCCCCTTACACTCACACTGCTCCACTGCACTTGCATCAGAGGCTGCCATTACCCCGAACTGATTGTGGGCGAACCGACACTTAGCAGCACGGATTACTGTGCCAGAACCATTGCACGCCAACCCACGATCCTCTGATTCAGAAATCAGCCAGTTTCGAAGAGCAGCTTTCCCTGTGTCCTTCACATGATCACATACACACTTGGCCTGGGACACTACACAGTCGTCCATCTCAATCGCGGCTTCTTGCAGTCCGACATGAACTCCTGTGTTCACAGCACTCATGATTTTGCAACTCTTCAAGGCGGCCTGAGAACCTTCTGAAACCATCACACCTACTTTGGTGCTTTTCAACACAGTGAGGTAAGTGGCTGTGACCCGGCCGCCGCTTTCCGCCCTCACTGCAACCGAATCGTGTTCACTGCTGCACCTGAGAAGCTTCAAACGCTCGTTGAATGCCGCCCAGTACCCTGCGAAAGTGCAACCACTGCTGCTGCTGTCAATGACACTTGCAAACGCACCATCATCTACGTACACACTGTTTTTTCCAGACCCGGTGAAGCTGCAGCCTCTCACAGTGGCTCTGCACCCCCCCCCCCCCATTGACGAGCAACCCAACAAACCCAGTGCTGTGCTGCACAGTGCAGCTGTCCATGAACAGCTCCGCCTCATCATGAACTGTGACAGTATGAATCTTTGGTGCGTTTATTGTGCATTCATACATCTTAATAACTGATCCCGGCTTTGTAACGCCCACATTCTGTTCGTCCTCACTGGCAGAACAACACGAAAGAACACATGCGCCTCCTTCAATGGCTGCCACCCCCACAGCGCAGGTCCACATAGAACAGATTCTTGCGGTTATCGACCCGTGCAATGCAGCGCAAACTGCTCGGAGTTCCGATGAGCTGCGGCATGATGCAAGATCCATATGTCCAAAGGTACCACAGTAAAGTCCTGATTCCCCGTTGCTTTTCGTCTCACACATGGTCATACTGAGTTGGCTTTCGTCTTCAACTGACACGCCTCGCTCAGCGTTCCTGAGGAACCTGCAACCTTGCGAACTGACCACACTGCCTTGATGCTGAATTTCTAGCCCGTGGCCCTTTCTTGAGTTGCTGAAAGAGCAGTTGCCGATGCTGGCGGAGCTCTGATGTGTCACACACATGCAAGTCATGTACATCTTGCTCAGTTTGCTGTCGTCCATGCGCACAGTTGCGTTGCTCACCAACAACCCAAGGTTTCCATGAGACAGGTCGAGCTGATTGATGTCTGCAGACACATGATCACACACAGCGACAGTTGCCAAATGACTGGAGGTGCTGGGGGCCAACTGATAGGAGCTGGCGTGCTCTAGCGTGCAGTGGGCCATGAACAGAGATGACCCCTTGCCCCGCACCTCCACACCACCCACAGCGGTGCCGAACACGGATATGGAGGTGGCCCGCATGCATGCGCCACCAAGCACTGCAGCGCCCTGGCCGCCCCCAGTGAACTGGCAGCCCTTCACGTGCACCACCGTGGCAGCCCCGCAGGCCATCACGCCGATGCCCTCATCTGAATCAGAGCCAAGTATTAGGCAGCCCTGCTCAACAGTGGCTTGGGCACCATCGATGACCACCAAGGAGCAGGCCTGGAACTGCACGTTGGTGAAGGCCACGCTGCAGCCATTGCCGCAGCAAACCACCACCCCGCCTGCAACTCAACTGTTCCTTAAATTCAAGGCTGAAGCTCAAGGTACAGAACTCATCACTCAGATGGCTTATATGACGTTCTTCACATTGTCTGTACATTTTGCAGTTGACTGTACAGTGTTACTACGTCCCACCCCCGCTTCTCGAGCGTTACTTCCAGGGCACATGCACAAATACCTCCGTGCAGTGTCAGAAGGATCCTGTATCATTATGTTGATAGATGTAGCGTGCCCGTGTTGTTTTCCGTCGTGCGAGACCACACAGGTGTTGTTTCTTGTGTCGGCAGCCAATGACGAGGCCCGGCCGCTGAATATGTCCGCAAGACAGCCAATAACAGCATTAAATGAATCAATTTTAAGTTCAAGGAACACGAAGCGCTGTATATGGTGAGTCTAGACAAGTGTGATTGGGCATCAGTGTGCTCCACCACCTTGCCAGAAACTGAAGGCTGTGCAGCTTAAGCTCGCCCAACATACCTCCATGCCAAATCATAGCTTTCAAAGCGTTAATAGGACAACTTAGATGATGTATGGTAGTTAATATGATCTTCAGGCGTTTGCTACACGAGTAGAGATGCTTGCAAGTGGGACCTGCTCTCACACAAGCTATTGTGAAGCATACACAAGCGCCCTGGTTTGCCCTCGCCTTATGTCCCAATCTAGTACTGATGAGTGGTATGCGCGTGCTAGTCGCGCGTGAAACTACCGCACAACTCCGCACAAAGTGCTCGATTTTGTATGGTGAACCTTGGTTCGTGAAGCACACGAACATACGCACGAAGCTACCGCGACACAACATATACATAGGTATTTTCTGTTACATTGCAAGCAGTTCCGGGGCATGCGGTGGCTGAGGGCCAGAAAGTGCTCACTTTGTATGACGTGTTACCGGGGGTGGGTCGTCGTAAGTGTACCGTCTTTGAATGCATTGAGCATCAGGCCATGGCAGTGTTCATGCGAAAGGAATACGTGCATTCCTGAAGAGATCGTAGCAACACGGTATACATGGGTAAGGAATTTTGTAAATCTCCAAAATCCCGAACAATGCAGCAGTGATGTGACAGCACCTGTGAACTTGATGTTCTTCAGTTGCACGTTGTGGCATGTGTTGTCAAAGACCATGCATGCAGAGTTTCCCAGCTCGATGGCGCCATCCTCCAGGGTGGCATTGCACCCAGACACCACATGCACTGCATTGCCTTTCGCCGTGCTTTCAAGGGAGAACAATCCTTCTCAATGCTTTCATCAGTGATAGCTGCCCGCTGCGGCCACATCTTCACCTGCCTCCACTGCGTGTCCAAGCTTGCGCGCACTGTGCAGGGACATGTGTCGCGCTGGAGCACCATCCGAGAGCTTCTGGACAACCTGTTGAAGGTTGACAACGTCCCATGCCTCCTGTAAAAAAACACCACTTTTCTTAGGTCCCAAAACCCTAACACAAAACCCTAACCCACTAAATCCCTATGAATCAACCGCTCCTTTCAAGCTGTCCAGAATGTGCTTCCGGATTCTTTGCCCACGGGGTTTGTTGCCGGTTGCTCCATGTGTTTGATGTTCTCTAGCTCTAGCGCCGTTGCGAATGTCTTGCTGTGCCATGTGATGGATGTACGTCTGTAACTTTCACAACCTTTCAAGCAGAAATGCGGAAACATGAAAGACAACCATAGGGCCAAGCCCACTCATTTTCTCTCTTACCTAAAGACCTGTTTTCGGACTCTTACACATGCTTTTCGTTTCACACATTGCTAGCACACATTGCTAGCTTTTGTGAGAACCGGGAACATTTGCTAGAGCGCTGGGAAATACTTACAAGATTGTACTGATGTGGCAGTCGAGTGAGGTGGTGGATATTGTATGATGCGTTTAGAAACTTAGGTTTATGCCTATTCACTACCTTTCGGGCTGGTAACAGGGTGTTTTGGGTTTGTTTGCAGCACTGCAATTCAGTCAGTTGTTTCATGATTCCTTGATCATGTCTACAGGTATCCTGGTGCCACTAGGGTACATGTACATGCATGTGAGTGCTCTCTTCGCTATAAGAGAGTAGCATCGCACTAGTAGAGTGATCTGTAACTATCCGTGTACACTGGTATTGAAAACATCATAATTTGAAGAGCACACCTGCGCAGCTTCATACGTAGCACTCTGCCCCTACGCACCAACACTGCGCCGCATTCCGTCCATTTTTGAATTTTCATCAGGCTGCCGACATGCCGTATTTGAAGCTTTTACAGCAATGCTGTTGGTTGATACCATCACCAAGCAATCCACGTCACCTTGCGTCGAGGTGGAAGCTTTGAGAGGAGCCACAGATGCATGCATGAAAGGTTGGGAAAAGGCTCCAAGGCAGCTCAGGGTGATATCGAGCGCATCATGGCCCGTGAAGTTTTCGACTAGCAACTTGAGGCAACGATTCCTGAGAGCGCATGGACCTCAGCCTGTTTCACGTGCTCCTCTGCTTCTGCCATAGCTGCTTGTGGCCTGGCCTGCAGTGAGGACATCTCGCACATGAGCAATACAGCCTCATGCATGGGACTGTTGTGATGCTGTGCTTCCGAACTGCTCTGCTTGCTGCTGCTACGGAGCTGAGAGTCCGAATTGATACTATGGGGATGACTGGGCTTCCATCCTGGACCCCCACCAACTGATGAAACGAGAGGCATCAGATTGCAGCTTGTGGGCTGCTTGCCAGGAGCTCTACACGCGATGAGGAATGGCAGAAGAATGTGGATGTGCGCAAATGTCCTCCGTAGTGCCCCCTGAATGCATGCATTATGTGTCAACTGTGATGTGTGCGCCAACATGTCTGTGCAAAATCATCCTCCCATCTGCTGCCGAAAGTATACACATGCTTTGGTCTACAATATGCTGGAAGGGGACAGAAAGGGGCATAAGCGAACGATGTCATCTGGAATCCCCAGAACCTGGCTAGTACCTGCCCAAGAAAGAAGACGTAAAGCTGTACATGTGGGTTTCGAGCTTTTACAGCCGCCCTCGAATCTTGCCTGAGTCCAGTCTCTGCAATAGAACGTGGTGTCCTTCCGGCGGAGAACTAAAGCACAGCATTGCATAAACTTGTGAAGTAACTGACCCTGAATTTTGAACACATCTGATCATCCGAACAGGTGATACTTACTAGCCTAGCAACACTGCCTTGTTATATGGGGTACGTTCTTTGTCTACTACGACATTTTCGGCATATTGAAAGAACACATGGTTGGGAACCCAGCCTGAGCTGAGGAGGGCTTCGTGATCGACCTCTGCATTGCTATGGCCACTGAGAAACCGCACCGTATCGTTATCATGGAGCGTAGATAGCTGCTGTTCAGCAGCTCTGCAGTGCTGCAGAAGGAGCGTACCGCAACCAGCGGCTTGCTGCAGCAGGGACCCTTT
The DNA here is from genome assembly GCA_032359135.1 of Ulvella scutata. Classification (NCBI taxonomy): domain Eukaryota; kingdom Viridiplantae; phylum Chlorophyta; class Ulvophyceae; order Ulvales; family Ulvellaceae; genus Ulvella; species Ulvella scutata. Next base: position 16,104 of record JAUMHD010027647.1, read on the forward strand.
CACAGCAGCCACCGTTTCCGCGACGTCCTGCATCACCCTGCAGCGTCCAGTCATGCCGGATAGTTACTGTGCTTCGTTATAGTGCTTCATTAACACACGAAGCCTGGTACCGTGTGCATGTGGGTGTACATGTGGACAATGAACCACGTGAACCCCATTACACTCCACTTGTCAATAAATCGGCAGGTAAACCCGCTCGTGTACATCTAATTTTGCAGTCTATCTTGCTATTCGGTTCAGTGTGGCATGGTACACGTATATCTGGCCACGAACTGTTGCAGGAAAACGCACTTTGCAAATTGTCTGCGGCCTCCTGTCGCATCTAGGCAACTTGTGGAAGTGCGTCTTGCTGTCTGGCAACAGTCCGGATAGAGTCACAGGAGTCTGAACGTGGAGCCGGCAACCTCTGTTCGACTGTCAATTTATATGTGACCAGATTTAGATTCTTGCGTAGTCAGTGCAGAACATCCATTGTCACTCCATGCCTTCAAGGTGCTGCAGGATGACGTTATTACTTTTGCCCTTGATGCAAATGGCTCGTTGATCGTTTTGCGAAGGGCACTGAAGCCGGACACAGGGCTTCATTCGTTCAGTGAAAACAAATCTAAGAAACGGTTTCAAGTGTCACAAGAATTTTTGTGTAGATACATCAATGCCTATGAACTTCAGGCTCTCAGGTATATGTATTCCGTTTTCGGGCAGGGAGGTGTTGGGTATGGAATTTTACTGTAACGGAGTAGTTGTATTAAATGAACCTATGTGTAGCAGCTAAAGCAACAGAATCACATCTCTGACATCTGACAGTGCGAGAGGACTTGCAGACATAGTAAGTGAATTATTCTAGAAGTCAGGAGCACGGCCATCGGCAAGTTGAGTGCAATTCTGCCAATTTGCAACAGAAGATTTGCCAATGTACTGTATGCTATACTTCTCTTGGCATCTTGAAGTGTTTGGCATATAGAAGCAGTCTTATTGACAACTCGAGTTGCAGGGGAGGTGGTGGTGTGCTGCGGCAGTGACTGCAGCGTGGCCTTCACCAATCTGCAGTTCCAGGACTGTCCCCTGATGGTCATTGATGGCGCCCAAGCCACTCTTGAGAGGGGCTGTGTCTCACATACCAGAAGCCCCTGGAAAGGCATCGGCGTGCTGGCCTGCGGGGCTGCCACGGTGGTGCACGTGAAGGGCTGCCAGTTCACTGGGGGACTCCAGGGTGCTGCGGTGGTTGGCGGCGCATGCATGCATGTGTGTTCGGGATTCTTCTCCGACATCGAATTGGGTGGCGTGGAGGTGCGGGGCAAGGGGTCCTCTCTATTCATGAAGCATTGCACAATGGAGCAAGCCTGTGACTGGGAGACAGGAATCTTTATTAGCACTGATCTGTATGCTGTGGCTGTTCGTGATGATGCTGAAGCTGTGGTTGAGGACGCTACCATCTCAAAAGGTTATAGTGGGGTGCTTGTGCATGGTGGATCAACCGTGCGCATGACAGATTGCTCGGTGAGCGATACACAGATGACATGTATGTTTGTTGCGCATCACAGCTCGGCAGTGATCAGGAACTGCTCCTTCTCTGATTCGCGCGAAGGTAGTGGGCTCTACATGTTTGAAGAAAGCTTCGTCGATGCTGAGGGCTGCAATTTTATCCACAATGCGAAAAACGGTGCTACAGCACATCTCGAGAGCCAGCTATGCATGGATATGTGCGAATGCAAAGGTAATAGGGTTTATGGATTCATAGCCCATAGTTGCAGCAAGGTTGTGCTTACATCATGCACTATCTCTCATGTCCAAACGGGTGTGTATGCTTGTGATAATGCGGTCATTGTTGCAAGGGAAACCAGTGTGCAGAGATGCTCTACAGGCTTTAGTTTTCTTCGCGCAAGCACAGGGCACCTTGTCAACTGTTCTACTTGCAACAGTTGCAAAACTGGAACGCACATTTTTGGCAAGGGCTCGTTTGCTAGAATGCTTGACTGCAACATCGTGGGTGCGGAGGAGCATGGGGTCATTATGAAGAGTGAAGGCATCCTGGTCATGGATAGGCGTTCTGTCCAGAACTGCATTTCGACTGATGCTTTGACAGTGGAGGATGAGGGCTCCAGGGCAACTGGGAAATGGTGTAACTTCACACGCTGCGGTAAGCATGGCGTTCATGCAGTGGATGGCGGGTACGCTCACGCCACTCACTGCAACACCAGTCGCTGTGAAGAGGTAGGGTTCTGCGCTGCAAACAGTGGCTGCATTAAACTTATTGAATGCAGCAGTGAAGGCGATGGACATGGTGTGTGCGAGTGGGCTCAAAGCAACTTCACGGCCTCTTACGTTGCCGTGATGAAGAGCAAGGGTGCTGGCGTGAGCATTACTGAACGTTCTGAAGGGTGTTTGAGGAGCTGCAGGATCATGGAGAGCGGCACCCTGTCAGGCTGCAAGGTTGCAATGCTCGCTGTGAATGGTGCTGAAGTCAATCTCAGAAACGTCAAGTCATCTGACAACACCATGGCAGGTTGTGTATGCATGCGTGGTGCAACAAAGATGAGGATACACGGCTGTGAGAGTGAGAACACAGTAGATGTTCGACTAGGTGAAAGCTTCATGCAGCATACGGATTGCCGGCCAGAGTGGGCAGATGAAGACTATGCGATTTCGATGGAACTCGTAATTTATCTATCTACACAGTGACATGAAGCGTTGAACACTGCAGCAGCAGGGTATAGCTCTTGGTGATGGAGTCTGACCTGATGCGAATGTTGATGGTTGCCCATATCGCAATTATTGCGTCTTCGTACTTTCCATGACCGGGATCATCGTCATCATGGCGATGATGCTGAGGTTACATGTAACCTCAGCATGTTGGTACGTTAGGGTCTCCCTTAGCATGGCAGGTAACCTGTTCATCAATAATTTTACATTTTGAGTCAGGTACGAAATTTGGCCATGCCGAACTTATACAAGTTGCATAGAATTATAGATGGGTTTTGGCTGTGAAGATGATATTGCCAAGATGACCAAAATTGCGAAGAATGTTACAGAATTTTGCATATGGGGTACATACACTTCACGTTTTTACCTGAGAATTTTGTTCCGAAGGTCGGGTACACAAGTATAAGAGAGAGGATGCTACAATCGCATGCCTGTGTCCATGACCACAGATGTTTGACTCCAGCATTCCTTTCACAGTCGATTGTTATTTCTCTCAACGTTGTGTGGATCGTACGGCTTCCGGTTACTCGGCGTTGTGAACACAGGGGAACGAAGAGCCAGACCAAGTCACTGAAAGATGTCGAGAAAGAGCTATCAAGACGACATGCGGCCATTATATGAAGCGTACAGTCAGCTGGGCAGGCTGCAAGAGCGAGCCAACCTCACCACATCTCCGCCAGCGATTCTCGTTGTGGGGCACCAAACAGATGGCAAATCCGGTATGGTGGACATCACGGACTATATTGCGTACGTTAGCGTCCTGAGGCTGCATCTCACATGCCATTACTGGCATTTGTCTACCTGCTTGAGTGTTCACGACATGTACCTGTTTCATAGTACTAGTGCGGTATGTGTAGCACTCAAGCAACTAAATGAATACACCACAGGCCCAACAACCTGTGTCACAGATTACGTTCATCTAGTGGTGTCTTTCCGCACTGTGCCGTATTGTGTGCGAGATAGACGTGACCTTTTCCGGAACAAGATTCCGATCCGTTCACGCTTGTCTCCTTTGGTCACTTTTTCAAACAGCGTCCTGAGTCATCGAAGTGACATCTAATTTTGTTAACCATTACCTCCGCCGTACAGTCGACCTTTCTTATATCATGTTCCCGGCCATCCTACGTGTCTTCTCGACTGGTACCTTGGTATGCGTGCAGCACTCATCGAAGCCATCATGGGTTTCCAATTCAATCATGTCGGTGGTGGGACAAAAACGCGACGACCGATTCGGCTTGAAATGCGCTTCGACCCAGACTGCCACGAGCCAAAGTGTTGGCTTGCCAACGAGAACGAGGACAACGTGTTAGAGGAGATCAAGCTCGAGGACCTCCAGAAGCACATCCAGGTTGAGAACGACGTACTGAGTGATCAGGAGACATTCTTAGACACTGACATAATTGTACGCATGAACTACGAGCACAGCCCCAACATCACCATTATCGACACTCCTGGTGCGAATCTCCTGCCCAGTCACTTGTTCCGCCATGCCCTTCGGGAAAATGTTTCATCTCGCTGTCCTTCCGAAGGCTAGCCGTGCGGTTTGGACCGTTTCGCCATGGCGAAGCTATGCAAACACCGCACAATTTCCCCGCCAAGTCTGCTCTCCACTTGCATGCATCCATGCAACGTGTTACGAGAACAATCAAGTCGCTGACTTCTGACACATGTAGCTCTACATTTCTTAGTGGTCAGCAACCTTGGTTTCATGACGGACCGTGAACATGTGTTCAGTCCATGCAATTTTCTTTGTTTGTTCCCATTAAGAGATGCGGCCACTCTCACGATGTTCGTAATGCCGCCATATGCACCACATGCTGACGCATCCCTCGTGAGAGACTGTCATTTCTGTATCTGGCAAACGTATGTAATGTTCGGTTCACACTATACCTCCCGACTACCACGAATGTTATTCAGGTTTGATTGCGGCAGCTGTGGACAAGCCAGAGCTACAGAGAGCGGCGCAGCAGGTGAAGGATATCGTTGAGGACAAGATGTCAAACCCTAGCTACATCATCCTCTGCCTGGAGAGCCAGGACGACTGGGCAAATGCAACCACCCGGAACCCAGTCATGCAGGTGGGCGAAAATGAATGCCTAGCTGCAAATTTCTGTCTTCGTCCTCCACCTGAGGCTCTGCGGTCACTCCCTAAGGCACAGATAATGCCCCTGAACGTCTGAGTGAAGATGTGATGTACAGTGTGCAGAGAATGACATGCTCTGCCACATGAAACCAGTGGAAGGAATTCCATGCTCAGAACTTATCTACCATTTTGGGAATGCTGACTACTCCGCAGAAACCGCCGGATTCATAACCAAATTCCATACAGGTACACATTTTGAACCATGTGTCCAGAGGGTGCTCACCTGAGCCCTTTTCCGTTTCCTTTTTCAGAGATATAACTCAGTTGGGTCTACGATGATGCGCCTCAGGGTGCTACAGTTTCTAGAGCCATGGGTCATAGAGATTGTATTTTTTTTCTCCTTTTGTTACTGGCAAGTCACAGTGGCAGCATCCGTGTGTTTACTACCTTTCCGGTTTGTAAACAATAGGCCAGCATCCGTGTACACAAGTCTGCCTCTTATTCTACCGCCCTCTTGTGGTATTTAATGCAATGTACTATTTATTGATTTGAAAGCATGTTTGAATGCAGGAGGACATTGACCCAAAGCTGCAGCGCACGGTGGTCGTGTCAACAAAACTCGATACACAGATACCAAAATTTGCTGTAGCAGCAGATGCAAAGTCGTTCATATCCCCGACTGAGCATTTTGAGGGTTTAAGCCCCCTCGGAAAAGGCCCGTTCTTCACATCGGTGCCGTCCGGCCGTCTTGGCACCGAGGATTGCTCCTGGCAGAGGTATATGCGCTCTCCAGATATTCCAGTCATCTTAGTTTGCGCTGGTGAAAAAACAAAATCTATACAATTCACAAATGCTATATTGTCTGATAAAGAGAGTAATGGTATACAAGATGTTTACGTTGAAGTTGTCAATGTGTAAGCAACGAGTAGATTGTAAACCGGAAGGCAGTGAATATGCATGCACCCAAATACACAGTCGTAACACAAAACAGCGACCACTTCACTCGAATGCCACAACAGCGCCATCATGGAAGGTTGAGTCCTGAACCTGACGAATATGCAATGCAGCAACAATGACTTTGTGTGTGCCATACACACTCAAGAGCTTCGTGACCTGGAATCGCTTGCCTGCAAGATGCGGCAGCCTGTGACTGATGACCAGAAGCGGCGAGTGGGGGTGTCCAAGCTGAAAGGGTTTCTTGAGGAGGTGCTGCTCAGGGAGTACATGAAGCAGCTGCCCACTATCATGGCCACACTCAAAGAACAGGGAGAAGCAGTGGTGCGCACCCTTTATGTGTATGGCCCGAGGGGGTGGGACACCCCCGATCGGGGGTGCTGAGGCCGAAGCCCCCTTGCAATTTGCCAACCAGAAATGCATTGGATAGGCACGAACCCTTTGTCAGTATGACGTGGTTGTCAGTCATCTTCTTTGGTCCATTTTGAAACTAAGGTTACTGACCACTGAGACATGTAGCGCTGCATGTGTCAGTGGTGAACGACCTTGGATACATCAGCACTTGTCAATGCAGGTTCTATATGGCTTGTGTTGGTGTTGTTTCTGTTGTTGTCGTTGTTGTTGTTGTTGTTGTTGACGTGCAATCTGCTGTATGTGATTCCGGTCAATGGGTTGAGACCCTTGATTCGGCGATGTGCAGCAGTACACCAATTGCTTGTAGCAGTGTTGAACATAGCCATTTTCTATAAGCACTGGAGCCATTCTTGGGTATGGCGTGGTTCTCAACTAGTCATTTGTTTGCTGACATCTGAGCTCAGATGAGCAGTGGTTATAGTAACTACGGGATATGTTCAAGAAAATAATAGTCCCAGACGTCTCTGGTGCGCCGACTGTGAATGGACTGTCACTTGCAGTCCTCAGCTGCATGCAGTGGTCTATTGATTGCCCATTCACTGTTACAATCAGTGATGAAATTTACTAATTCGATGGGGAATGGGGCTTGATGGTGCATGTTACAACGCATAATTCGGAGTAAATTTAGGAGATTAGTAGCAGTCCTTCGCACCATTCGCATAGTATTGACCAGTGATCTTGCAGTGCAGGACCGCAGGCTGCTTCGAATAGAGGAGCAGCTCAGGTTGATGCAGCTTGACAATCTGAAGGTGAGCAGTTCTCACAAGCATTGCCTGACGTTTCACACATGTACAGTTCAAGTATGCGAGCTCGTCCTTTGAAAATATAGTGATGTTGCGACGCGGTTGAAGGAATATCAGGGACGCAGTTCAGGAACATATTCACTGTTCAACACGTATATTTTTCCTTTTCGCAATTTTAGACCTTCTAGCAGCCTGACAGCCCTACGCTGCGGTCTATGACCGCTACTGCACAAAGGGTGTAATTATGGTTGCAGGAGCAGGTCTGGGATGCAACCAGCTCGCTGGCAGAGTGTCTGGCCGAGGTGGGGGCGGGCACCGCCAGGCTTCCCACTCACCTCGCCGACTTCGCTGGCAAGACTTTGGAAGAAGAGCATATAGAAGTGGGACCTTTCACTTGCCATCCTCTGTACGGAAAACTGCCAGATGTCACCCATTATATTGAGGATGTGAACGGCAACGAAAGGCTGTATGGGGGAGCACAGTTCAGAAGAGTGAAGAATGAGATCAAGTGTGTTTCATGCATCAGCCTTGTGCCAAAAACATTGATGTCTTCTGACCTGAAGCCTCACACCGATGCGTCTACAACTTCTTAGAGGATAGCGCGTTTTATGTGTGTCTTCGTGCAAGGTAGACTGGTGCAAAATGCTCCACCACGCCATGCCGCCTCCCGCTGTTCCGCATGGAACGGTTGTCGTCCAAAACTCCTCGTGCCTGTCTTGGTGGAGTCCTCAGGTCCTCAACCGTGTTGACTGCTGTGGAATATCTCAGTTCAGTTGTGTTAAACTTCTCCTGAATTGCCTGTCTGCGAGCTCACCATTCAGCCACGGCTGCCGGCATGCCATCTGGACACCGGAAACACTATGCTTCACCATTTATGCATACCCTATGCATTCTATACCTCCTGAGAGTTCGGATTGGACGAAGGTATGAATGGGGCAGTGGAAGTCCAATGCATGGTCTCGTCTAACACGCATGCATGTTCCTCATGGGTGGTGAACCTGTCAGCTGGCATGCATGTGAACACTGAAAGATAACACTGCAAGCGCCGCATGGTTGTGATGCGTGTTGTCATGCGAATTCACGCATGATTGTGTATAAAGCAACTGATACAGGTTCAAGCCATGTGATGTTCAATTCGATCGAATGCACGAACCATCGTTTGGATCCTACCAACTATTCACGCAACTGAACTCTGCCACAGGGAGGTGCTGGAGTCACTTGAGCCACCAGAAGTTGACAAGAGAGCAGTTCTGATTGGGAGTAGTGGCATGGGCGAGATGCACGATGGCTGTGACGTAAGCAAAGTTGCAGCTGCGATCGGCGTGCAAAACGCCTCGGGCGCTTTCGAGAATCTGCTGACAACTCAGCTCGGCAAGCGCAATGCATTCGTACTGAAGTGCATGCTGCGTCTCAGCAAAGATCTTGCACTGCACCAGGCTGACCGGGACAGCACAGGTGCGCTTTCAATCTTCTGTTTGAAGCATTGCCAGCGTCTGACTTATGCTTGAATTTAGGTGTATAGAAAGTGTATAAAAAGTGGCTTATAGAAAAGTGTATAGAAAGTGGCTTAGTGTACCTGAGTAGACAATGTAGAAACGCACTCGGACCCATTGTTTTGAGCAGAGCCAGTCAACTTGAACTAGTGGACATCTCAACTCATCAAAATTTGAGATCCACATACATTTAAGCTAGTGGTATACACCTACAGGACCAACTATGTTCATTTGTATTTGCACGCAAGGTATTCTGAAGCCGCTGAAGTCGATCATCTCACAAAGGGACATGCATGTACGAGCCATAGCCACATTCTTACTAGACGTCTATAGAATTCTACAGACATGCTATAAACTATGCATATGAGTGAATGTGTCCACAAACATGTCCCTGACATAAAATGTACTGCCAAAGTAGATGGAAAGGCGACTGTGGATGGTTTGAGCCTGATCTTGGACAAGGCAGTGGAGCATGGCGAAGAATTAATTGAGGAGAGCATGAAGAAGGCGTCAGACAAGGTCCGAGAAGACATCCGTGCGCGAGCAGAGTACTTCACATGGGAGGGCCACTCTCCAGACATGATCAAAAACTGCCTGAAAGACCTCGTTGAGCCGGTACGTCCTCTAGATCCTTGGTTCACATCACCTTGTGCTAAGCTGCCTCTCCTCCCTGCTTCGAGCTTCTGCTCTGGGTGTGTAAAGGGTTTCGGGGGCATTCCCTTCAAGTTTTTCACTGTAGCGATGGGGCCGATGACTAGACTGAGTATGGTGTAGTCCTCAGATAATTTATATCTTGTTCATTTACGATACTTCAAACTATTTTCTATTTCGGGGGGACTTGCCTGTGGTTGCTCTGCTTGCAGGTCTACGATTCCTAAAATAATCATCAGTTGATCGACATTTAGTGACTCCTTGTACCTGTGGCCTCCTGTAGTGTAGGGTCCAAGTTTAAGACCAAGCGTAGACTCTGCGCGTGAAATGGTGCAATCTTTGGATGAGTAGGACCCCGGACAAGCACGCTTCGTGTTCATATGACAGTATTTGTTCCACGAGTTCGAACATGTTTCATCCTCAATCTGCGCCCTTATGTGACGGCTGTCCAGACCCTCGTGCCAACTCAACTTTAGCAGTTCTGTTCACGGTCACATCAGCTGCTTGGTGCTGTTGTGAGCACGTGTATGAGATGAGTGCGCACACGGGACGAAATGCGGAGAGGAGAGAAACAGTTTTGGAATGTGGGTCAGAAAGATTCTTTATGAGCGTATTCATTTCTGAGGGTATCACATGTAAAGTTTCATGATGTTCTGGGGTGAGTAAGATAACAGGTCATGAATTTGTCGGATAGTGGCTGCACACAAGTTGTGAACAACGACGCGTCTGTTGTGAACATGTGCATGAGTGTGCACACGGAACGAAGCGCGGAGAGGGGAGGACACAGTTTTGCAATGGGCAAAGAGGGATGGGATGAGAACCAATTCTTGAAAGCTGAGTTTTCAGTTCGTAAGGTGTGTTATATGTACGATTTCATGACTTTCTGGGGTGATCACGACAGATGATCATTAACTTGGCTGATGTTGGCTGCCCGCAAGTCTGAACAACGACAGCCGTGGCGCAGATGCCAGATGGAATGTGCACACATCACACGCAAGACCCTCACGGGCAGCTTGTGGGTTCACACCTTCCACATCTGTTTCTCAATTCTTGCTATCTATTCCATGTGTTGAACACTGGATAGTGCCAGTCAGCAGAGCTGCATCGTGCCGGGGTCTCACGGATTGTGAATGCAGATGAGCAAGAGGCATGAATACGGCGAAGAAGAAGAAGAAGGACATGATGAAAACTTTCTCACTTGGTTTAGTAATCTCATTCTTGGCACTCAGCAGCAGTCTGCTGTGTCTTTGATTCCACAACTTGCTGCTCAGATCTTCACCAGTCTACGAGACCAGTTTCGGGTGCGCATGGCCATGGGCTTTTCAAACTACTCTGGACATTATGCATAGTCCGTTGCTGTGCTTTTGTTGGCCAATAACTAGGTCCTGGCATAGTTCTTGAATCATGTATGCCTTATAAACCTGAAAGGCAAAGAAGGGGAAAGAACCCGAATTCTTGAATCATGTAATTCTTGTATGAATCTGGTATTTTTTGTCTTTGCCTATTTACTACCTTTCCGGTTTGTAAACGAGTTGTAAACGATTTTGTCTTTGGTATATTTTTAGACAAATTTCGGTTCTTTTGTTCTGGTTTTTACCCGGGAAACTGGCAGACACGCCGCGCTGAGGAACATACACCCGCTTGCTACAGAACACGGCTGACTGTTGGATGTGCCCGGGCACCCTGCAAAGTCATAAGTTTTAAGGACCACATTTGCCTTTCTGAAAGACTATAACATCCTGTTCGAAAATGCGGATTGGGAGGCGGGGGCGTCTATAGACCTGCTGAAACTGGGTGTCCAACACAAGCAATTCGTAAACATTGCGACAAGGTTATGTATGATGCCATACCCTACGCCGTACCTCAAATGCCCAGTGATTAACGTATACTGGGTACACTCTACACAATTTCACAGAATGGCAACCTAGGATTATAAGCTCTTCAGTTCTTAGCGCCATTACTGTAGCACTCCAAAACTCCCTCCCATCTCCCTGTCAGGATGAGACGACAGATACTGATGCCGAACGGCCAAATATTCTCCAACCTTCGTATCCATTTTCTCCACCCCACCCCTATTCAGGGTGATGATGCCGCATCCTTTTTTTGGTATGGCGTGAATTCTGATAAGCTCTTTGCCCACTTGCTACGATACTCGGACTGCGGTCAATTTCTCCTGCCATTTAGGCACTTGAAAAACGCGCCGCGCCTCCCTCCCACACAACCAGCAGGACTCACACTGCACAGGAAGCTTGCCAGGCCCATCAGCAGGCACAAACGTTTTTTGGTATATATTTGTGACCCTGCAGCTTATCGCCGAGAGCTTGGACATTTATTCAAAGCACACACACTGGCGGGTGTTTTCAGGCATCCAAATGCTGCACGTTCTTATACAGTGCCTGCGAACGCATCACGAAAAGTTGCCTTTGGGCCCAAGAAGACTTTCACTCATGTGCAGATTGATGCAAATGTCAAGTTCAACTCGTCTTTGTACAACCAAGTAATGCAGAAGATGCTGAAGCACCTGCAGAAGAAGATGGCAGACGAAGACATGCAGGCGCTGCTGGATGTGGAAGCAGTACGCTCTGGCTAACTATTCCTAAAAATGCCGTGTCCATGAACATACCGAGGCTGCAAGCCTCATACGTGTTGTGTGCTTCTGGTGGGACACTGTTCCAGTACTACTTTGCGCATGCACTTTCAATACATTTTCTTTGCTACCTTTAGCATTTTGCAAGAATACCGGAATCTTGAACCTCTACGAATTGTATTCCAAATGACAGTTACAGAAACAGTCTGCCAGAGAACACATAATGTCATTTGCTGCAGGGAGCACTTGAGCGTAGAGACGTATGTAGTGTGCGAACTCATGAACGTGACATATGCTACCGTTGGTTGTGAGGTAGGTTGTTCTGTTGCACCTTTTTTGGTGAACGTTGAAGGCAGTCCTTTCAACTTGTACCCCAGCTACAGAGCATGGTTTGAGCATGCATTGAACTTGCTTTTCTAAAATGCACAGGTCCAATGATTAAGTGATAAGTAGGTCCAAAGATTGATTCAAAATAAAGCTCATCTGTGCTGCAGGAGTGTGGGGAGCTGAAGAAGCGCAAGGCAGAGCTACTAGAGGAGAAGAAGTTTGTGGGTCAGCTCAATGACCAGTTCAACACAATCAAGCTGCTGCTGCGTAAAAGCACAAAGAGGCCCCTTGCTGACCACAACCACCAAGAGGTCGCTGTTCCAAAGCAGGAGCAAAGCCTGTTTGGGTAGGCCAGCATCCCCATAGGCACCACGCCCTGCAGTGTGGCTGCACACCCATCTACTGTACTTGACTGGATCCACCATTCATAAACAACACACACAAGACATATAGGTCGGCCAAGGCAACCCTTTGACAAGGTGAAACAACCCTGTATCGTGCTGTTATGTCGCAAATGCTGTGATGCACTTGATCGGTGTCCTCAGGTGGACGAAGCCTTTATTGTCTGGTGTTGTCTTGATGTTCATTCCTGGTGCTGTCCAGTTTGCAGTTCGTTCTGGTTTCCATTTTCTGGTGATGTTTTGGTGTTCCCGATTGGCTCTGCTGCACATGACCGTGAGCATTGCGATGAGAAATATCGTGTACCTTGTGGCCACTGGGTGATGCGAGGTGGAGCCAGTGAGTGAATTGCAGTACTCACTGTGTCACACTTCAGCAGCTGGCATTGGCGTTCCAAATCGAATTTTCAACGGCAGTGTAGCCTAAAACGCAAGCACACATACACATGATGACAATGATCAACATTGATATTCCATACCTACGAAAAATTACCGGAAATGTACAGCTGCTCGGGAACTGCAGGCTCGGGAACTCAGGCTTCTCTAAGAGCATATATCACGTATAGCAAATTGGTACCTGCGAAGTGCTTGGGATCAGCAACAAAAGGAGGAAATCTGTTGAGCAGCTTAATTGAATACCTGCTGAGCAGCTTAATTGAATACCTGCTGAGCAGCTTAATTGAATATCATTTGGCGAGTGCTCGCTTGGGTACCACGAGCGTTTGCATACATGACAGAAGGGTTCATGTCGCAGTCTCCGTCCACTTACAGCTTGCAGGCGCGTCTTTCCGAAGTGACAACGGGTAGGAAGGACAAAGCAATCTGTAGGCGAACGGTTGGAAGATTCGCCCAGCACTCTGTAGAACAGTCTCGTCCGTGCTCTGTGCCACGTAATGCCTTGCGACCATGCTGTACTCTAGACATCTGTGCGTGTGCACTTGCAACACTCCCCACTGACAGGTGACACATCACAAACGACTGAGTAGTACATGTTATTTTGACGTTTAAACGTACCCTTGCGATATGGCGCCATCGCTAGCACAGTGCTCGAAGCACCGACGCCGCCTTGACAACATAATGCACCATCACGCGGTACTTGCCCCGGCGGCGGCAATATCAATTCTGAATTGGCGGCGCCTCCACCAACGTATGAGAAAGCAGCTGTGACGTGCCAGCATACGTTTGGGAAAGCCGCTACCTATTCCGAAGGCTACAAAAGCTATCGAACCCGCAGCATTTATGACCAGTGGTGAATGAGCTGATTTTAAGTCACCAGGATGCCCGTCGAAAAGCTCTGAGCGTATCGCATCTTCCTTGATTACAACAGTTAGCTATTAACCGCCAGACATGGTTGTTCAGGTGAGCGACTGCCCAATCCCTGTCATTTCTTGCATGCGGGTGTTCAAGCTTGCTTGTGAAGTGTTCAAAAGGTGCGCTTGACGGGTATGTGGCCAAAGTGAACGCGCGTGTACACGCTGTCTACAGAGCCACTTGCGCCACGGGGCTAGGCGAGTCTGTCGGGGGATCATGCTTTCTTAATACATTCACAGGCGTTTCGAAACAAAAGGCTGCGTTGATTTGATATTCGAACAGTGGGGGTATCGAATCACTTCCTGCGACAACGGGTCTTTCTCGCATTTCTGATATTAGCCACACGATAATCCACAGACGCATGCCGGTTCTCAAAGTGTAGTTAAGAATTGAGAATGTTGAGGTTTCAGATAGCTTCCAGCCCACTAGCGATACTTCTTACAACGTGCATGCTTGCCTGAATGCTGCCCGGCAGCGATTGCATCTTCGTATACATCTGACGATGCTTACCTGACGATTGCGCTTCGCTTCCATCTGAAGATGCTGCGTCCACCGATTTCCACTGACATCGTCCGTGGGTATCACTGCGTCGTAACACTCCGCACGATCACCTGGCCCTTAAAAAAAGGGCCAGGTGATCCAAAAAGAAACGTTGGAATCCCGTAGATCTACTACTTTTCCGGTAGATTCGTTGGGGTTCCAACGTTTAGGATCCTGAACTCTCACATACATAGTTACTGCACTCTTCGCAATTGCTGATCAGAGCACCCTTGTGTCATCGTGGAACTTTTACAGTGCCTTAAAGTGGATCTTGTGGAATGTTTGTGACTACGATACTTGTCATGCGCATTCCTGAGCTGGGCACAATTGACAATCGTCCGAATACTTTGCAAACCACAAAGGAGAGTGCATAGACCGGTACCCAAAACTTGTTTCAAATGCTTTCATTCCCTTAGAAGAGTCATTCAACTAGACTGTGAAAGTGAAACGTGAAAGCATGCACACCAGATGTTTCATGTTTGGGAGCATATCGATTCAGACCACTTATGAACCTGCTATCATTTTTATTGGCCTACGCCCGGTAGTGACGAAAAAGATGATTCCTTTTAGATGTCCCAGTTACGTGCTATGAACCACACACGATGATCATGTTCTGTTAGGTGCATGCACACATAATGCGCCGGAAACATGGTTCATAAACACATGCTGCGTTTGTAAGTGGTCTAAGTTGTGCAGTGGCGTTCCCCGCCTCACCCACACTCCCCTCCCTGGACTGGCACTGCAATTACCCAGGACTCACAGTCGCAGGAAAGCAACCTGCAGAGTGGTGACAATCTGCCCAGATATGTGTATTCAAACGAAACCCTATCACCAGCAGTTGCCTGCTGTGCAGGGAGGCAACCAGGTGCTTGAGCACGTCCAGTTCTGGGACAACAGCGCGGAGACCAAGAAGCTCCATTTCAACAACCTGTTACCCGCACAGACTTGCGTCGGCTCTGGAACAAATGGGAGGGTGGGCAGCTGCCGTTGCCAGACCACAAATCTGCTACTCACTACTTTCTGCAACTTTGAATTAATGGAAAGCCCTCGCAACATGTTGTCCCAGCGTCACTGTGTCGTGCGCTGTCTTGGTTTCAGACGTGTACGACAGCCTCATAAACACCTCCCCTCACTTGCCGGCTGGGAATACAGGTGGATATTCAGACCATAGTAGGGTTGTCAAGCGATCTGCAAGGCGTGACTCTGAAAGAAGTGGCCGTGAAGACATCTAATAATGCACCAGGAGCACAGGAGGCGCTGCAGCATGAGACTGTGCTGCTTTGGATGCTGAAAGACAACCCGCACACCGTGCGGCCCGTGGGCGTCATCAACCCCGCACAAAAGAAGGCACCACTTCGTGGGCTGGTCTTGGAGCGCTGTGCTTGGAACATGGCCGACATGATGATTGGCATGCTCAACGTTCATGTTGCCGCAACTATCATCACCCAACTGTGCACTGCGCTCGAGCACGCAGCACGCCTCGGCATCACACACAATGACATAGAGCCCGAGAACGTGCTGCAAGGCCTGAGGAGGGATGGCGCCAGCCCGGTCGTAGACTTCAAGGTTGCAGACTGGGGAGGTGGACGTGTATATGGTGATGGCAGGCATCTCTATCCTCGCACGGGGGGCACAAGGAGGTACATGCCTCCAGAGCTCGTCACCGGCAACGACGCTGTCTGGGCCACATACGCACAGGACATCTGGAGCATCGGCGTCATGCTGCTGGAGCTTGCCACAGGCTGGCGTGTGACTGATCTGTTCCCCAGGAAGGAGGACGTGTCTGCTGCCCACAACACCGGCAACTTTGCAACTGCTTTCATGCAAAAGGTTATCGAACAGACACGGGATCGTAAAAAGATTGATTTCAACTGGGTGATGCTAGCCAGATTCTGCCTCCAGCATGACCCTTCCCTGCGCCCTCCCCCATCTCTGCTGCACATTGTCACACTCCAGCATCTTAAGAGAGACGCAAACGGAGATCTGCAGTGGACGCGCGACATCGCGGACCCTCTGACGAATGCCCAAATAGCAGCACCAGTTGTCTGCAATGCGCATCCGCAAGCTCCCTCTGCTCAACCCTTCCAGCTGCCACAGCCCCATGCCCCACCACTCACAGCAGCAGCTGCCTCACCTCCACCACAGCCTCTCAACATGACTCTCCTCATGCCACCAGCACCAGCCCCACCAGCAACAACCTCACCTCCACCTCCACCACCACCACCACCACCACCAGCTGCACGTCTGTTCAAGCCTGTCTATGTAGCTGCAGCAGCCGCTGCACCGACAGCATCAACACCATAGGTGCCAGTGGCACCCTCTCTCACAGCTTTATCTACACTGCCAAGGGCACCAGCACCCGCGCTAGTCCCGCAGGCAGCAGCGGAACAGGCACGAGCTCGAGAACGTCTCGCAGCAGCTCCAGAACCACTCGCAGCAGCAGCAGCAGCACCGTAAAAGTAAGCCGCTGCAGCAAGAGCAGTTGCAATTGCAACAGTTCTTTTTTTTTTCCTTTTCTTTTTATCACAAACGAGGTTCAAATCTGGACCTTCTTCCCCCGAAACCCCTGACACCCTGCCTTCAGGTGCCCCTCTGCCGCAGTCTCACTGTTTTTTCCAAAAGCAATCCCTGCAGGAGCATCGCTGTACCAGAATCCATGTAGAAACTCAGGAGGCATATTCTACTGCAGGGGCGCGGTGTGTGTGAGCAGGGAAGCGCAGCAGGCATCAAGAGCCCGCACCAGTGACCGAAACCACAGCACCACTGCGAAAGTTGAGGGGGCTGCAGGGATGGAACGCCTAGGGCCAGTGCAAGGCATGAAGCATTTGACACCCGGATCTCAGGTAAGGAAGGAATAAGTAGTGACTTGAATGAGAGACTTCAGCAGTATCGGGAATGATGTCAAGGTTCTCGGCTGCTGCCTGATGAATAATTGGTGTGTAGTGTGGCTGTTCCTTGGGACAAGTGGTGAACACTATGAGATGTGATGATGAGGCAGCTGAGTGTGTGTGTGTGTGTGTGTGTGTGTGAGTGTGTGTGTGTGTGTGTGTGTGTGTGTGTGTGTGTGTGTGTGTGTGTGTGTG